>PVJA010023820.1:0-32562 GCA_004027025.1 Myocastor coypus | reverse complement strand
GGTCTTGCTATGCAGTTCAGGCTGGCCTTGAGCTCACTCTTGTAGCCCAGGCTAGTCTCAAACTCACACCAATCCTCCTGCCTCAGCCTCCCCAGTGCTGGGATTACAGGCGTGCGCCACCACGCCCGGCTAGTAATGTGGATTTAGAAAGGTTAATGTTTAGTTGTTTGATCAATCTTATATACCTATATGTATTAATCTAAACTGATCCGATGATGAAAATATGTAATATAACCATTGTTAAATTTAAACAATAAAAGAATTGAAAAAAAAAAAAATACACACCACCACCAGTCAGTCTCAATTGCTGGGTTTCAGCATGCCCTGGGGGCAGGGCCAGCAGCTTGCTATTTTAGGAAAATCCCAGTCCACTATTGCATAATAGCATTTTAGTCATTTGAAGTGATAGTCTCTCAGTTTTTCTCTTGGTGTCCAGTCCTTTGCAGGAGCACCTTCAGGAATGCTTAGTAACCCTACTGGTCCTTGAACTTGCTCTTCCTTCACCCTCTCCTTCCCAAACTCTGAAGGATATATCATTACAGAAAATATAACACCTCCTTTAGGCTTAGATGAGTTGAACAAAGCCAATAAACCTTTTGCCTCAAATCTAGCCCAGTCCATGTCGCAAACTGCCAATCAAAGTGTAATCTCATCAGCTCGAGTAGCATCTTTATCTAATTCTCTCTAAGCATATTCAAAACCAAACTCTTCCAGAAAAATACCTTCCAAGTCATCCTCATCTTGAGCACTAGTTTCTATATTTCTTTTACCCCTTGCAAGATCAGGGCCACTGTCACTTTCATCATCAGCCGATCTTCTCCATCTTCATTACCATCATCAGCTAAAGCTCTACTACCACCTGTAATTTCATCTTCAGATTCTTCATCACTTATTTCATCAGCACTGTCTGAATCTTCCTCCAGAACATCTTTGTCAGATATATTACCATCACCATCTCTTGCTATTCTGAATGGAACTGCTGATTGCTTTTCTCCTTTCATCTTACAGCAATTGATTTTGGGAGATTTCATAATTTTAGAGGTGTTTGTGTCTGTCTTTAGTTTTTCTTTAGGAATAGAGTCTCTCCTATACTCAGTAATGCTTTTTTTCTCTTTTGCACTTTTTGGTTAAGTTCTTTGCTGTTCTTCCTAGGGCTTATTTGTGAAACTATCATCTCAAATTTGCAAAAGTTTTTTGTTTCCTCAATTCTTTTAAAATTATGTATGTCACTTTTATTTCCAGGACCCTTTTCATTAATTCTTCTGGTTTCCTCCCCCTCAGAACTTTTTTGAATCTTTTTTTTTCTATAGGATATTTTTATTTTAAAGAATAATAAAACAAAAGCAAAACCAAATAACAAAAGCAAACAAAATAGCGAAGTATAACAATACAAATGGTACAGAATTTCAAAAGAAAAATAGAAAATTAACAATGGTTGTTTTATTACATACTGTGATTTTCAAATTTGTTGCTCAGATTACCAGGTATAGGTATGCAACAATGAGCAAATAAATGAACATTAACTCTTTCTTTCCATAAACCTTATTTTTTTCTTGTCCTTATTACTTTAAATTGTTAAATTTATTTTAAAGAGAGTATAATAACAATTAATAAGACATTCAAAATGGTACACAGTAAGAAGAACAAGATGAGAGGTATTTAACCATGGTTTTTGTACTGCACATTGCTATTCTTGATGTAGTTGCTTAGATTACAAACATTACCATATACAGCCAGTCAAAATAAAAATTTTAAATGTTAACTGCTACCTTCAAAAAAATGAAAGAAACTAGTAGTACAATCATCTCAGCTATTCTGTATATATACTTGCATGATTTTTCCCCTTCCTTTTTTTCAATCTAATGGTTTTTCTTCTTTATTTTCTGTTCATTCAATGTTTTGCTATATTCATTAGAGAGAACAGAATCAGAATCACAAAGGTCATAGAAATATTTCAAGTCCTCAGTAGTGCTATAGTTGATGGGCTATCCTCTTTTATCAACAGGATAGTTCAATTTCAACTTTCTGTCATGAAACATGGCTCAAAATCCCTTGTCAGTTAAGACTTTTCAATCCTTTCCTGGCATTTCCCAGAACCTGGTGTCCTTTGAAACATGCCTAAATCTCTGGTCACTCATTATTTCTTCTTTGAATGACATTTTTAAACTCTTATTGAAGAACTACTGAAAGAGACCTAGTATAGCTCAGATCTCTCTCAGCCTCATATAAGCAGAGGAATTTTTACCTTTTTTTTTTTTTTTTTTTTTTTTTTTTTTTTTTAAGGGGTTTTTTGTTTTTTTTTTTTTTTTTTTTTTTTTTTTTTTTTTTTTTTTTTTTTTTTTTTTTTTTTTTTTTTTTTTTTTTTTTTTTTTTTTTTTTTTTTTTTTTTTTTTTTTTTTTTTTTTTTTTTTTTTTTTTTTCGTTCTCCTTTTAATTTTTTCATTATAAATCATTTTTCTTTCATTTCATTATTTTTCTTCTTTTGCTTGTTTATTTCAGCTACCTCTAAAAAGTTTTTTACACTTTTTTTATTACTTTGAATAAGAAATAACAATGTGACAGTTTCAAAACATGTTAGTATTACATTTCCAATATTTGATACAATGTATATTTTTGTCCTCCTAGTAGTTATACAGAGGACAGGGTGTATACATTATAATTTTTCTAATCATTATTGGTACAAAAAAATTTTTTTTCTCATTGAACAAAGAGAAAGTAGTTGTATACATAATCCAACGTTTGATAATTGCAGTGGGTCATTGGTAGAACTGCCAGTGTTGGAAGCTGTTCATTTAAGCATTTTACAGCTCAGCATTCTAATCTAGCTTTATGTTTTATGCCTTGTGGTTAAACTTTTCTGCTGGTTAGTTAAGGGCAAGTTTAAGCAAGACCTGTATAGCAAAACATGTAACTTTCATATCTCCCAAGGTCAGTCAACTCCCCTCAGGATTAACTTTGGAACCATCTACAGTGCTCTGTACAACTGTTGTCGGTGTCAGCCACCTGGATGAGTCATAGCCATTGCTTGACCAGTTTATTCTCTGTGAAAGCTTGAGAGAATGTTTTCCCTAGGTGACTCTCCTTTGGCACACTATATATCTTCAATCCCTTTCCTCTGTAGCCCCATAATCTCCTTGAGCAGAAAATTTGGAAAATCATTGAGTTATAGAATGTTACAGTACAGGTTCTCTTATGTCCTGAGTCCTCACTATATCAATGATTGATAGAAAATATCAATTCCAAGTTAAGTCTAAGATGTTTGATACTCAGAAAGACAGTCATGTTATGCTCAAGTATCTATGTTATAGAGTAATAGTATCACTAAGCTTTTCTTCTGGAGGGTTAAGAATAAAAGGTCACAGACCAAAAATTAGAGAAAAAGGGCTACAAGGATGGCCAATATTTTGGCCCTAGCCCTTCAAAGTTAGTGAGAACTCTTTTTACACTTTAATAGGACCCTTTTTTTCACTTTTACCTTTACCTTCTCATCTTCCATTGATTAATTTTTCAGATTTTGCTTTTTTCATATTCATATTCTCCAGCCCCAGCTATCTTTTACTGGAATAACAATCAAGTATTATCAACCTTTATATAGTAACTGTAGCTACTGAATACTTTTCTATTTTAGGTGGAGGTATCATCAGTTGTTTCATTTAATAGATACTATATTTATATTCTAACTATAGATCCCTTTCATTGATTAAGGATGGTACATGATTGGCTCTTGGCATATGTCAATATACAGTCTGTCTTGATGCAATTGTTGCTGTTTTTTTGCTACTGACATAGTGGCATAGTTTTTGCTATTAATCGGTTTTCTCTGTATGTCATTATCTGGATTAGCTTTATGACATTAACAATTCTGTGATCCATTCCAGAGAATTGAGTGCTGAGTCAATTACACTTAAATATCCCTCCCAAATTAATAGAGGTAAGTGTATCTTGGTATTACGGTTTTTGTCTAAATGTCCCTTGAAAGCCTTATGCAGTCATATGTTTTTTTTTTTTTTCTTCAGAAGTAGCTAAATCTAGATTGTGTTACAGATTCACAGTGCAACGCTCAGATAAAGGGTACTTGGATTAAGGGTGGGTGATTGCTACATCAGTCCACTGATTGGATTGGCACTGCCCTAATTCTCTCCCCACCTACCCCTGACCATCCCTCTGCTTCTGCTGTCTTGCACTGTCATACACTGTTGTTCCTCTGCCATGTGCTACCTTGCTTGGAACCAGCCAGTTGTGGGCTAAAACATTTGTAAATTGTGAGCTAAATAAATCTTTCCTCCTTTAACTACAGTCATTTGTATTTTGTCTGAGCAATGATAAAAGTAACTAGCACACCTGGGTTACAGGCAAAGGCCTGTAGTTAACTATATCCAAGGTATACCACTGCAAAGCAGACACTGACTAAATAGTTTAAATAATAGCACTAAATCTTTTCCACTATAACCAACCCAGAAAGATCAGCAAAGAAAAAAAATAACAATACTAGATACATTAGAAGACAGGGCAACAAAATGTCTCCAAAAATACCCAGCTTCCCCAAAACTGATCTATGGAGCATCATGAGGAAAAACTCAAAAGCCACACAGCTGAATTATCTGAAATTATAAAGGAAGAGATTTAAAGTGGATCAATAAAATGGTAAGTAAGGGCTGGGGAGATAGCTCAGCAGTCTAGCCACCTGTCTGGCAAGTGCAAAGACCTGTGTTCAATCCCTGGTACTGTATGCCATGCAAACCACTGAAAACAGTTATCGTGGTGCATGCCTGTGATCCCAGCATTGGGGAAGCTAAGAAAGGAGGATCATTATGAGTCCAAGCTGCATACTAAGAACCTGTAATAAATAAATAAATGATTTTTTAAATAGATAAGTAAGCTCCAAAAAGACATAACTGAGCAGATAATGAATTTAATAAACAATCAGCAAATTTATAGAAAACTAATAAAAAGTTAGTTGAGCTAAGCAAAACAATACAAAACACAAATAACTAAATTCACCATGAATTACAGTCCATGGAAAGGTATCAAATAGAAGTAAAAGAAATAAAATTTTATTTTGAAAGGATGGAAATAGAAGTAACCAATATGAGAATAGTGTGCTACAGTTAAAGGTGATGTCTGTGACCAATTATTCAGTAATACCTGAAAATCAACAAGAGAACATGAGAAATGGATCCAGTAGCAACTATTTAACCACACAAAGTAATGAAAGATTAATTGGAATTGGTGAAGAAGATAGCACAAATGGCATTAAAAAAAAAAAACTTTTTTACAGAAATGGTAGCAGAAAAATTTCCAAATATCAAGAAAGAATTTAACAAACATGTTGGTGTAGCATACAGAATGCCAAATAGCAGTGATCACAAAAGAATTATTACAGCTGAATGGCCCAAAGTGGTCCAGATTCTTGTGTAGGCCAAGGAAAGGATTCTTAAGCCTTCATCTCCTACTATGTAGTTACATTTATTGAAGATCATAGTGCAACAAAAGAGCGGACCGAAGGACAGAGCAGAAAAAAAAAAGGAGATGGGGAGGAGGAGCTTTATATCTTAGGCTCCTAATATTTATAGAGTCAGACATTCACTCTTCCCATCATTTCCCTTTTTTTTTTTAAATGTATTTTGCACAGGGTCTACAGGGTCTCACTAAATAGATCACAATCCTAGTGATCCTCCTACTTTCAGCCTCCCAGGCACTGGGATTACAGGTGTGCACCACCACACCCAGTCTCAGTAGGCATCTCAACACCCCACAGGGGCATGGCCAGCACAGCAGGCCAGGAATCAAACCCAGGCAGCTGCGCACTTTATTCTGCTGAGCTGTCTGACCAGTCCCCATTTCCCTTTTCTGATGTCAACAATTTCCACAACTACTTAACCTTAAGCCTGAATAATCATTAGGATGGTCTTCTGCTTATGGTTGAATAGAGAGAAAAAAAGTGGTTCACAGAACTTTCTTGTTTTAGGATTATGGAAGTATGAATAATCATTACAGTGGTATGGTGTTTACAATTGAACAAAGGAAAGGGAGTAACTTAGCTCCTTTGTTTCTAACTGTTCCAGAGCTTCTTTATTAAATGTCATAGTTAAACTCCTGGAAATCCAACAGGAGGACCTAATCTTAAAATCTGTTAGAGAAAAACAGTGAATCATTTATAAAGGTAAACCAATTAGCAGACTCCTTAACATAAATCTTTAAAGCCAGGAAAACTTGACGTAAACAAGAAAAAATAAATAAAATGTTTAAAGATTTCAGTTCAGATTGATATATCCTGCAAAACAGTTTCTTCAAAATTGATGGAGAAAGAAGTATTTCATGACAAAGATAACCTTAAGAAAGTCATGACCATCAAGCAAGCTTTTCAAAAAATTGTCAAGGATAACTTTGTCTCTTGAGAAAAGAGACAAAGAAACTAAAAAGGCCAAAAGTATAATTGAATATACTAGGCAAGATGAGCAATAAAAATACAGGAAATAATATCAAGACTCAACAAACAGCTGGGCGTGGTGGTGCATGCCTATAATCCCAGCACTGGGGAGGCTGAGGCAGGAGGATCGGTGCGAGTTCAAGACCAGCCTGGGCTACAAAAGTGAGCTCAAGGCCAGCCTCAACTGCATAGCAAGATCCTGTCTCCAAAAGACAAAAGACAATAAAATCAACAAACAGGTTCATAACAAACTTTCTTTGCAACAAAAAAATAATAACAGGATGAAGACACATCTTATAGGATGGGTAAACTTCCTTGCTAGCTATTACTTAGCCAAAAGACTGATAACTCAAATGTATAAAGAACTCAGAAAAAAAAATCAGATTCCTTAAAATAAAAGACCTAATTAAAAAAAAAAACAGAACTTCTGTGCAGACACTTCTCAGAAAAAGAAGTTCAAATGATCCATAGAAACATGAAAAAATGAACATCTCAGGCCATTTAGGAAATCTAACATCTCCTAAGAGACACTGGGAATAGCTATCATCAAACAATCAAATCACAAATGTTGATGAGGCTGTAGGCAAAAAGAAGCCCCTCTACACTACCGGTGGAAATGTAAAATAGTACAACCACTCTGGAAATTTGCAGATTTTTCCCCAAAAATGAAAACTAGAAATTCCATTTGTCTTGGCTGTATCTCTTCTAGATGGTCTTGTGTTAAACACATATTATACTGATACATGTATATTTACATTTGTACACACATAATTCATAAAAGAGGTCTAAACTAAATTTACTATTTTTTTGTTTTTGTTTTTGTTTTCATTTTTTTTGTACAGGGTCTCACTACTGACTCATAGAGATCCTCCTGCTTGAACCTCCCAAGTGCTGGGATTACAGGCACATGCCACCACGTCCAGAATCCATCACCAGCTCAGGTGGGGCCAGGAATTGAACCCTGACCCCAGCACTTCCCTAAGCAAGGGCTTAATCTGCTGAGCTATACTGCAAGCCCTCCTAAACTAAATTTAACTAAAGATTTAACTAAATCTTAAAAGAGGTCTATATGTCCATCAACAGATGAATGTATAATAAACATGGTATTAACACAATGGAAGCCAAAAAGCATAAAGTTTATGCCAGAAAACACAAACTTGTGTCATTTGTAGGAATGACACAAGTGATGTACATTGAGAACATGATATTAAGAAAAATAAATCAGACACATAAGTGTAAATATTTCATGGTCTTTCTTATAAGAGAACCAAAAAAAAAAAAAAAAAAAAACACATAGGGGTCAGTGAGATGGCTCAGCAGTCTAAAGTGCCTGCTTAGGAAAGCTTAGGCACCCACAGGGACCTCAGTTCAATCCCTGGCACCACATGCTGCAACAGCTCCACCCCCAGGGCAGGCTGAGCTGGCCATAATATAAAAAGAAAAAAAAAAAAAGAACAAATAAAAGATATATAATATGAAATACAGAGATAAATCTTTTGCAAAATGGAAAAGATCAAGAAATGGAAAGGGGTACAGAGGGGAAAGGAGGATGAAAAAGAATTAAAATGGGTTGCATGCCTATATTAATACACCATGAAGAATGTAATCATTCTATACTGTAAATATGTATTAGTAAACATTGAAAAAATAAATTTTGTGTACATAGGGGTAAAAGTGGTAGAGCTCAGGAAACAGTAGCTTTTTGCTTGTGGAAGTGACTTAATTTCAGTGGATCTGATAGCCAATAAGCAATGTTTTGAATGATGACCACTTCTGGATGATTTATTACATGGTTATTGGGGACACAGAGAACTCACCCAAATTCCTATACAACACAAATTGTGCTACTTTCTCCAATACCAAAGCACTAACCTGTTTTTATTGTAGCAGAAAGATAACATAAAAAGCATGAAGCATCGCTACTCGGCCTTTTGGCTAAGATCAAGTGTAGTATCTGTTCTTATCAGTTTAAAAAAGCATGAAGCAAATTCTAAGATCTTTTACTTGACCTTATATACTCTGCATTATAAGAATTGGATTGATTCAATTTTAAATTATCTGTCTTTTAAGTATGCTTTGTAACTCAAGCCTTGTCAAGTATAGTTACTATAACATGATAGTTAAAGGACAGGAATGGAAGAAGGGAATGCAGAAGGCAAATCTAATTGAAAACCCATGTTGAAAATATGTCCTTCCTATTTCCAAGGAAGCAAAAGACATTGTAACACCCCTTTTTCCTAAAGGGTTGATTTTATTTTATCTCCCAAATTCAAGATACCCATAGGCTGGTCTGGAGTTAGTCGGTCAACCTTTTTCCCACATACATGTTGTTTTCTTTTTCTTCTTCTTTTGAAGTGCATATTTTACAACTAACAAAAATACATTGGAAGAACTTAAAATTCAAATTATATTTTACAAATAATTATGGTAATATGAATTTTCCTTGGAATAACTTGTAATATTTGCTTTTTTATATTTTAACTATAAACATTCCCAAATGAACAAATTGTGCAAGTAGGGTTCCATAAAAGAATGATATAGTGTATAAATTAAGAATTTTTAGGGCTGGCCAGATAGCTCAGTGGGCTAAAGTGCCTGCTTAGGCAGAGCGCAGTCGCGGGGTTTGATAGATACCAGGCATATCAGGCGTGCCTTACCAGCCTGGCCCAATTGAGACTGGGCGTGGTAGCACACCTGTAATCTCAGCCCTTGGGAGGCTGCAAACAGAATACTCACTATGAGTCCAATCTATGTAGTGAGACCCCGTAAACGCTGTCCCAAATACAGAAGAAAAAATAAAACAAATAATTTCTAATTATATACTTTTTAGGCATCTAGCATGGTCTCCTTACCATTCAAACATGTATTGAGCTCTGTTCTCATGTTCATTCTCTTAAATGAACTTTTTTTTTTAGGAGGGGGTGTTTAACCAGGAATCATTAAATGAAATGATCTTTAGTCTTGCATCTACTTCTACAAAATCTATCCATCTGTCATAGGCCCAACCTAACACCCACCTAAGTCTAACCAGCGCTCATCTCTTATTACACTCTAGCAATCAATTATATTTTACCTAGATTTTCATTCTATGTTGTCTTGCTTTACTACTTATATAGGAAGAGAATAGATGGACATATTCTAGAACAACTATAATAATAAATATTATAAGGGTGACAGTTTTACACCACGCAGATATCTTATTTTGCTTTAAAGTTTCACCTTCTAATACTAACATTGACTAGCAGATTTGGTCTAAAGTAATTATCACTGTATTCTAATGTGGATTTGGAATAGTGTCTTTTATTTATTTTATATTCTACCATTCTTTGTCCAGCATGAAACTAAACCCAGAGTAGGTAATTAACAAATATTCGTTCAATGTAACTGAATTCCAAGAAATATTATATGAATAAAATGAGATAATTAAAGACAGGTAAATTCAAATCAAATACACATTTTGGAAGTATGCTGTTCTTATGTATCTTGATTGACAAATAGAAAGAAAAACTACCTCGACCTCATGAAAGGGGAATACTTCCTGTAGAAAAGAGAGCAGTAGTAATAATAATACCATAATTTAGAGTTTACAAAGTATATTTGCATTCATAGAATTTCAGAAGCTCCGAAAAGAAAAATTTTAGGGAAGATAAAAGATACCTGAAAGGAATAGAAAAACACTGAAACATCAAGAATCAGAAAATGAGGCATTAGGGCCAGCTAATAATAGTTCAGCATATCAAAGTGACTACAAGCAGGCACAGGGCCCAGTTAGATCCCCAGGCTTGCTATGCCAGCCCCATCCATGGGGCAAGCTAAGACATGGCAATTGAGCCTGGGTGTGGTAGGGTGCACCTGTAATCCCAGTTCTTGGGAGACTGTAAACAGGTGGATCACTATGAGTCCAATCTAGTAGTGAGACCCTGATCAGCCTGTAGACCCTTCCCTAAAATACAAAAATAAACAAATAAATAAATAAATAAATAGAGCCTGAGCAAGACCCTGTCTCAAAAAAAAAAAAAAAAAAAAAAGAAAGAAAGAAAGAAAATGAACCATTAACATAATTGGTTATTTTTTTTTTTTTAATCTTTTTGAGACAGGGTCTCGCTATGCAGTTGAGGCTGGTCCTGAGCTCACTTTTGTAGCCCAGGCTGGTCTCGAACTCGCACCAATCCTCCTGTCTCAGCCTCCCAAGTGCTGGGATTACAGGCGTGAGCCACCATGCCCGGCTTTTTTTTTTTAAATGTACTTCCAATGCAAGGCTTCAAACCAAGTGGTAACATTAATCCAATGTACCAAAACCAAGACCACTTTAACAACCTAAGATAAAAGTAAATGATTAAAATACTTAAGAATATCTTCAAAATAAGCATTAAGAATGGATTTCATGGGAATATGCATTAAGATAAAAAAGTGAATAAAATCTTTACATATGCCTTTATTCATTTCTTCATTCCAAGATCTTTCCATGGTGTTCTTACACTACTGTATACCCAATTTGTTGAGGACCTGTCATATGTCATATATAGTGACAGACACTTAGATAATAATTATCTAAGGTCCTTCCCATAAAAGATTTGCATTTTAGTTGAAAAAGTAATATAAATGTGTATGTTAAAAAACATAAGAACAAGCCGGGTGTGGTGTCGCATGCCTGTAATCCCAGCACTCGGGAGGCTGAGGCTGAAGGATCAGTGTGAGTTCGAGACCAGCCTGGGCTACAAAAGTGAGCTCAAGGCCAGCCTGAACTGCATAGTGAGACCCTGTCTCAAAAAGACAAAAATAAATAAATAAATAAATAAATAAATAAATAATAAGAACACATGGCAGAAAGGACCTAAAGAACAATATATAAAGAGTAGAAGCTACAATAATCTCAAGAAAGAATGAATAATCTTTGCAATTCCTATTCAAAAAAAGTTTTGTACAATAAAAAATATCTTCAATGAAACTTTAAGAATTAAGTAAAGGGCTGGCCAGATAGCTCAATGGACTAAAGCATCTGCTTAGGCAGAGCACAGCAGCCAGGGTTCAATCCCCTGTGTGCTGTGCCCTGCCCCTGGAGTATGCTGAGATGACAATTGAGACTGGGTACAGTGGCACACACCTGCAATCCCAGAGCTTGGGAGGCTGAAAACAGGAGGATCACTATAAGTCCGATCTATGTAGTGAGACCCTATAAGCCCCCCTGTACTAAATACAAACAATAAAAAATTGAATTTTAATGAATTTAAAAAATTAAGTGAGATAGTGTGAGAGGATGACACTCAAAGCAAAACCATACTGGCTAAATAAAGTATAGTACTGGAATAATAAAGGCACTTTCAGGAGACAGTGGTTAATCAAGGAGGATTATGCCAAAAGATATATAGAAACTGAGTTCTAAAAACCTGAAATAAAAATATGAAAAGTTTTGAGAGCCACACTGACAAGTCTAAAATTGTTATGAACAACTCAAAAAATAATCAAGGTTTTTTCAGTAAAATAATCTGATGGATACAAAGTTTTAGATGTAAAGATATGACTATTGTCACACAGAGACATGCAAATAAAACACATTGAATATATATATATATATATCACAAAGAGGGCCCAACTGGAGCAAAAAAACACTTACAAACACGATTAGCCCAGAACTTAATTGCTGAAAACAAGTAAAGCATCACATAATACAGAATAGAAAGTTAGCAAGTTAAGATTCATACAATATGAGAACTACCCTATTTTTTCTTCCTTAGCACTGTTTGCATGGAATTCAAATTGCCTAATCATAGACTAAAATAAGTAATTTATGAAGAAGTTACCAAACTTCTTCTGGCAACAGAGAAGTTACCAAAGAGATATATTAACGACTTTACCAAATTGGAAAAAATATAATGGCTTTAAAGTGCTTTAAAAAGTATCTGCAAAATGGAAGCCACAAAACTTATTAATTGCCTTATTAATTCAAGAAAAATTAACAAGAAGAAAGCTCATCACAGTAGCAATATGAAGGAATCAACCAGAAAAACATTTTTGTCCAAGCTTCATTTTATCATCTATAATAAAACTAAAGCTTTCTCATCAACATGAAAAAAAAGGACAGAGGGGGGAAAGCAAGCTTAGATTCTCAACAGCAAGCCTTAAACTGTCCTATATCCTCTTAATTCTCAAAAATAATTCATTAACTCAACCTCTTTCAGTTTTACCTAATCATATATCTTTAGTCCCACTTTAAAACACTAAGTATGTTATAAATTTCTAAATGTTGTCTTTAACACAAATAAGTATCTTTAGCCTTCATATACTACTTTGCAGTAGAGAAAATACTTTACATAGATTACCTCTTGGAACCCTTACCGAACCAATGCACAGCAGAGATTATCATTACCTATATGCTATAAAGAACCACTAAGCCCACAACTACACATTTCTAAGTGATAGAGCCATGCTTGTAATGTTAAGCTTTCTAACTCCAAATTCCACATTCTTTTCACTGACTTTCGTTATGTAGCAATAGGTATATTTTATTACTCAAATTTATGTTGTTACTCTGTACTATACTAAACAAATATAGTTTTAATATGATGTCTTGGTAGCCAACTGCTTTTCTCAGGGCCATTTACTAAGAAGGCCTAATTATTTTAAGATGTTCATGTTTATTTATTTCATCAAATAAGTAAAGATATTTATTTAATGAAAGGTAACAAAAAATTATAATGTTTATACTATACCAAAAACATTTTGTCATGAACTCTACCATGTAACACACAACTACAAAGAAAATGTGCATGATTTGAGAATATGTGAGCAATCAAAGGGCACAAATAGGACATTTCTACTTTCTTTATCTTTGTTAAGACCCCAAGTACTGATAAAATTTAGAGCATCTTATTATCAGGGAGATATAAATCAAAAAGGAGTTCAACTAAGAGTAATAAAATGGATTAGTATCTGGAAGGATTACATTAAAGAAAGTTTTTAAAGAATTACATTTGGGTAGCTGGTATTAAGGGGGAAAAACAGCTAAAAGGAAACATTTTGTGTTTAACCTCTGTAACAAAACAATAATCATTTTATGGGCAGATGTCTAAAACTTCAAGAGTAATCTTTTATAAAGAATTAGAGAACATTTATAAGGGAGAAACTCAAGAAAACTTTTAGGCAAAAATCTATGGGACAGAGGTACTCTCTCCCAGCACTAATGAAAACTGCATTCCTAGAGATATTTAATACCATATTGGAGGGAAAAAAATTCCATATGGAATGATCCTGTACTGGCCCCTTAAGTGATGGGAAGACTAAAAATGGCCTCTTAGATACTTTCTACTCCCAACTTTTTTCTAATTCTATGAAGTTTTATGGGACACAGTCTTCTGCCAGTTTCTTTTCTCCCCATAATGCCCACTTTCTCCTTTTACACAGGGTAACGAATTGCATATTTCATTTTAAGCAGATTTCACTGCTCTCAATGAATCAGTAACATAACCCTAGGTATAACGTAGGGATAAAAGGGTCAATTTTTAAACTTCGAAATTCTTTTTCTGAATGTACTTCCTAAAACAAGTTCTTCCACAAAATAAAGAAGTAGTTTAAATAGATTCAAAGATAAACCGTCTCATCAGGAAAATCATTCTTATTTCTCTTCTACCTGATCACAGAGAAGACAAGTAACCCTAGGAGCTACAAGGCCTGACTCAAAGTACTATCAGAGTCGTTGTTTAGGGTTATCTTTTATCTTCCAGTATTTTATGCTAAATGACAGCAAAGTCTACTGGCACCTCACATTTTTATAGCAATGTCTTTTACCTTTAAAAAGATATAGCCTTACACACGTCCCTTCTTTGGCAAATACTATAAAAGAATAAGTCCTAGTCAAGCTTCAAAGTCAAGAAGACAGCCTTTCTCTCTGTCTGCATTCTGGTATTTTTAAGAAACGTTCCCCAGCTACTCTTGAAATATACCCAAATATCTCTCCAAAAGTCCCAGTGAAATCCCAGAAAGTAAAGGGATATTTCCTTGTTTAGCTGACTTATAAAGACAATTTATAGCAAAATCTATAGGTTCTGAAAACCTGTCCCTGAACCCCTTAGAAATAAAACTGCAGCTTATTTAGGAGATAAAGGTAGTCTTTCAACAATAGACATTATTCCCTCTTCTATCAACTTTAACAGCACCAGAGGTGAAGATTAATCAATTCCCACCATACTTCTCTGAAAGAAAGAATATCCCACTAGCTACATGAACAGTTTGTAGGTATTAACAACAAATCCAAGCAAAATTTTAAATCACCATTTTCATTTTTCCCCTAGTAAGAACAAAACTTAAAACCCTTCCAACACTTAATTCATTTGATTCTGGCAGGAATGAAGGCTGGCATATGCAATTCCATTTCTAAACTGAGGGGGAAATGTGACTGAATCTGATCACCTAAAGGAGAACCCACAGCAAAGATTTTTCAACACTCTCTAAACAAGAAACTAACCTAAAAGATATTATTTCAGGAAAATCTTAGAGTGAGCTTCAAAAAAGTTTAAATATCTCAGTGTGTTCATACCAATGTTTTTTTAAAAACACACATGTGCATAGAATTTTAGGAATGAAAATATGACCTTCACCTTTTATAATCTATAAACCTCGGTGAATTTTCTCAAGAAATTTATTCTATTTTCTCCCCTCAAAACTAGCCTGCCAGACTTTTTTCCCCCTTTTTTTTCTTTTTTAATTCCCAATTTGGAGATTCTGAAGTCCCGCCAAAGGAGGACAGCCAGGACAAGGTCAACCTGGTGATGCTCTTAGCTTCATCATGCCAGTTTGAGAATCCCTGCATCTTTGATTTCCAAACAGCCTCTCCAAATCACAACACACACACACACACACACACACACACACACACACACACACACACACACACACACACACACACCAAGCAAGCACTTAGCTCCGGACCCCTTAACCTCCTCCCACCCTTCAGGAATGGAGACCAATTTTCTCACCATCCTCATAGTTTTTGAGATAGTAATCCGGGCCCGGACCCCCGCGGCTTTTCGCCGGGTTCCTCAGGTTCTGGAACTGCAGAAAGTCGGTTCTTTTGCCCCCGAAGCGAAGAAAGGCGGGCGAAAGTCCCCGGGCCAAGGTCACCAGACGCTTGGAGCTGCAAGGGTAGAGAAGGAGAGAGGAAAGGATCCCAGAAGGCTAGAAAGTGCAAGGCGCGGAGCTTGGCCCTCTCCATTCTTTACGGAAGACCTTGCCGGTGCTCAGCGCCGGCCGTGCGGGGCCATGCAGACTGGGCACGCAGTCAACATGGGACCCGTGGCAGTTCTGCGGCGTCTCCCACGCGCCCCGTGTACTCCTGGCACCCCAGCCCGTTTTGCCTTCAACCTCTCCGTTCCTCCCCTAACCCCCAGCTCCACTACTCAGACGGCCCACAGAAGTCCCTTTCCCGATACCTCGACGCCCTGGATAGTGATTTTCAAAGAGTTTCAGGCTGTTTGTTCAAAGTGTGTGTAAGAGTTTGGGGAACACAGTGCTGCATCTGTGAGATCAAGGCGCTGTTGCCTGGCTTCTGCCACTACAAGGAAACACTCCCTGCAAAGACGTGCACCTAGCAACTGCCTGTCTGAGGCTACAGCCAAACTCTCCCCCACCCCAGCAAGGGGCACCACAACCTCCGTGGGCAAAGTGAAATCTTGCTTTCTCGCATTCAGCTCAGGCCTGGCCGCTGAGGTTAAGTAGATTCCAAGTTTTTCTCTTTAATGCCAAATCGGTTTTCCATTACATTTTAACAACCGCATTATGTTTGAAATCTCAAGGTAGAGATTTACGGGTAAACTCCTGTCTTTCTGAGGAGACCTCTCCCCTATACACTCAGCGAAATCAGTGTCTCTGTGATCCTGAAATAATTCAGGGATTATCTCAAGAAAGGTAACCTCTTTCTCCTCACCCAAACTGAGCTCTTTTTTCCTTCCTATTCCTACTTGAGGCTGTTCGGGAAGCTCTGACGAAGAAAGTCTGCCAAATGTAGAACCTGCACACCCAGAGAAATTCAAGGAGCACCACAACAACACTGTTTACATTTATAAGCTCGAGATTTCCATCAATAGTTTTAAAAAGCCAAACAATGCTGCTACTTTGAGAAGGGGCCATGGAGGCACCGTCAGTATTAACGCTAACTGTGTTTGGAGTTTGTAAATTATTTTTTCATGCTTTGCTTTTCAGGTTCTGAAAACCTGAAAAAATCAAAATGGAGAAGTTAATGAGCATCACGAAAGAGGTAGATGCAAAAGAAAGAAAGAAGAAAGGAAAGAAAGGAAAAAAGAAAAGAGAAAAAAGAAAAGAAAAGAAAAGAAAAGCAAGGGAGCGAGCCTCCCTATTAGTTTTTAAGCCTTCCTATTTGTTTTAGAGACCTGGCTGCCCCGATTATTCCAGCGGCCAGGAAAAAGGTCTGGTTGAGGATTCCGGGACCACGTTCAAAGACACACGCAGTGAGGGCACCTCTGATGGCTCCGGACAGAAGTTTGTGCGAGTGGAACTCCAGGGAGACTGGGCACCTAAGCCTGCAAAGCCAACGCAGATGCACCCAACCATGGATTAACGTCCCAAAAAGCTGCCTTCCAGAATTTTTTTTGCAACACGCAAGTATTTAGCAAGAACAGGCTTGGGGGTGGGGGGCAGGGCGCAGCTGGAAGAGTGAAAGCAAAGTGGGGCTTACAGAAATCCTTGTCATTTTCATACCCACATTCAGAGGAACTCAAAGATCCGCTCAGCCACAAGGAAGAGCTTTCTAGGAGGAAGGCAAGGGGGGGGCTTTTCACGCCTCCTAGCAGTCGGACCCTATGGAAATGAAAAATGCCCCCCAGGCAGTGGCAACGACCACCCAGTCCTCAGGGTAGAGCCCCACCACTACCACTTGGAAGGAGCGCTTCACGTGGCGCCTTCAGCTACCTGCGTGTCTGCCGACCAAGCTGAGGCCAGGAGGAGACTTTAGAGCTGAGGGGCGGGCGCATCTAGAGAAGCAAAACTTGAATTTCCTAAAGAGTTTAGAACAGTAAAGATGCCTAGAGGACACTGTCTCAAAGCGAAGGAGTAGGATGGAGAGCGCTTAGGGCTCTTCAGGGGAGCCTACTGCTGAGGCGCCAAGTTGGAAGGAACTTTTAAAGACTCAACACTTAGATTGGATACTGCAGACGATTTATTTATTTCTTTTTTTACACTGCAACTCTGTCCCAGATGAGAAGGGAGTGCAGTTGACTAAGTGCAGAACAACCAGGGCGAGGGTGAGCTCAATTTGATTCCAAGGGATCACAACCTCTGGGTTTGCTAATCCACTGGTGCTGGGTTCAAACCACAGAAACTTAGCCCCCCGACACACAAACACAAGTATTTTAGGGCTACACTGCTCCCCTTTTGTACAATGTGACCCCAGCGAGGATTTTTTTCTTTAAAGAAAAACTAAAGGATGCAGTTACTCCAAGACATTTAAACTGAATGAACTGGAAGGAGGTGGATATTCTGCCTATACAAAGAGCGGAACACCATCCTGAAGTCTGTAGATAACAGCGGAGGGCATAAAATAAAATTTTAAAATCACAACCTGGCTTACTTACTTACTGCTCAAGGTTCTCCCTAAGTTCATTTTCTGTCAGGAAGTAGGAGATAACTGACAAAACCATCTCTCCGTGAAAAATTTCACTTTGTGCAATTCCCATTTGCCATCTCTGATCTCTCTCTCTCTTTCTCTCTCTCTCCCTCTCTCTCTCTCTCTCTCTCTCTCTCTCTCTCTCTCTCTCTCTCTCTCACACACACACACACACACACACACACACACACACGTACGTATTCCTCTTGGGTCTTTGTTGCTCCAGACCTTTTCTTCACTTTTGTAACGCAATGAACTTGTTTCTTTTTCAGAAGGGGAGGCTAATTATGAATATATGTAAGCACAACATTTTTTCAGTCATAACTGATAAGTTTCTGAAATGCCTTCTGCATTGCAAACATGTGCATCTTAATAGAAAACACTGCTTTTCTCAATCACTAGTTACAGCCTCACAGCAAATATTCCAGGAGAAGGAAAACCTTTTTTTGTTGTTTTGTTTTTTCCTCATTGAGAGCAATTTGCTTGGCTTATTTTCTTCTTTTTCTTCTTTCCCCTTCAGGACGGGGATAGGAAGAGAATGGGAGTGCAGATTACTTTAAAAATTAAAAATGATCCATTGAAGCCCCTGCCTTACCTTAAGAAATCGAGCCAGCCATCATGAATGATGGAGGGATCCAGCTGCAGAGAGAGGAAGTTCTCATTGACTGTCCTGACTGGGTTCTTGGTGCTCACATCAAGTAGAATCAGGGTCTTTTCCTTCAAACCTGCAGTTCTGTCTACAGGCAAGGGTCTCCTGTCTCCAGCTTGGGAGGAAAGGGAGAGTTGGAGCGACAGAGCCAAGAGAGCCACCCGGGCTAGGCACGCTGAGGGGCGGGAGTTGCTGGAGGACATTGCTTCAGGGAAGGCACTGAGCACCCTCATTAAATCCTTCTGATTTAAACCTCTCTCCCTACTGGGTCTCGCTGTTGACTAATTGTCCTTATCTAAAGTGTGTGTCTGTCTGCCTCCCCCCTCCTTTTCTTGCTTCCCTCCCCCCATTCTCTTGCACTCTTGCTCTCGCGCTTGCTCGCTCTCTCTCCCTCTCTCTCTCCCTCTCTCTCCCTCTCTCTCTCTCTCTCTCTCTCTCTCTCTCTCTCTCTCTCTCTCTCTCTCTCTCTCTCTCTCTCTCTCTCTCTCTCTCTCTCTCTCTCTCTCTCTCTCTCTCTCTCTCTCTCTCTGTTTTGGTGCTGGTGGAGCGAACTCACGCCCCTAGCCAGCCTTCTCAGCAACTCTTGCCAAAAGTACTCGTTCACCAGCACCGCCCCTTTAAGAGATTTCAACTGCAGACATTTTTAACTTTTTAAAGGTAAGGGGTGGGGGGAGGCAGGAAGGAGGCAGGGGTAGTGTTGTACCCTCCTGATTTAACCCTCTAGGGTCAGGAAGCCGACTGTGTGATCAGTATAGTACTGTGGTAACATCTTGGGTAGGGCAGCATGTACCTCCTTGGCAAATTCTAACAGAGATTGCTTAAACTGCTCTGGCACAGTGTTAAACTTCACAGGAACCCTGGGTCTGTTTGTCTGGATAGCTCAAGCATCTCACCCCACTCTGTCCTCCTACAGGTCCTTCTTTTAGGTATGAAGTAACAAAAGCAAGAGTTATTACATTGCAAAGGGTCTTGAAGCAAGGGGCAATATAATTCTTGCTAAAGCAGAGGGAGACTCCAAGCTCAAAAGCTAGAACTTCTGTGCTAAGGTGCTAGGTGGCCAGAAATAAAACAGAATGACCAAGCCAATGGGCTTCCCTACTTTTCCACCCCAAACAAAAAGAACCAGTCTGCCCAATGGCTGTTCCTGCAGCAAAGGAGTTAAGGTCTTGGGATCTTCAGTGTATGCTAGCTTTGGCTGTCAATGCAACATGGACTGGTTTAATCTGGGCAGCTTTGCAATCCTTTGAGCCACTCCTGGTCCTCTGTATACCAGTGCACAAGCTGAGCTGCCCCTCCTGCAGATAAGCACTTGGACTTAACCCTCCTATAAGGAAACACATGTTTATGGTTTCCAAAAAGTACAAAATATCATATAGAGACTTGAAATTTGGCCTCTAATCAAAGCCAGTCTGCCTGGACATAGCAAGAGATGTCCACAATACAAGATATCAAGCTGTAGCACTCATGCAGCTCATGGAATTCTCAAGCACAATTGGAAGGCTGTGCTCTGGGTAACTTTCCTACAGTGTGGAAGAGACCAGGCAGAGGCTGTTTCATTTTGTGGAGCCCCACTTTCAACTTCTTTCTGAAACAAAATGGGCCTTCTACTTGACAAATGAAGGGAATTGCTTTATGCTCTATAGGTAAACAGAAGCATTCTAGGGCCTCCTTGGCATCCAATAGAACTTCAGTGCAGATAAATTCTCCCCAGGAATGAATGTGCAAGAGGCAATCTCAGCTCAGCAAACACTAATAGCACACTCCTCCCACTTCCTCTGATAGACAGCATTAACAAATCTGAAAACATAAACTGGTGTTCTGTGAAAAGGTGATATTACCAGAGGAGCCTCTACCAACCTGACCCACCAAGAAATCCAGAAGTTGTGTCTGAACCAAGAAGTGCTAGAAGGACCTACTAGAATATGACTACCAACAATGAGAATAAAAGGAAACGAAACCCCAAGTTTTATCCTTCGGAGACAATTTTAAAAATCAAGCATGATTTTTAATCATAATTAATCATAACATGATTTAAATATTGCCTCCACCCCTAATACCTGCTTCCCTCAGTTCCTTAAACTCTTCAACATACCTAGATACTTTAGAAGATGTGTATTTGGCCGGCACAGTACTACATACCTGTGATCCCAGCACTCAGGTTGAAGCAGGAGGGCTGAGAGTTTGAGGCCAACCTGGGGTACAAAGGGAGTTCAAGGCAAGCCTGAACCATGTCTCAAAAAGAGAGAAAAAAAAGGTATATGTATCTTTTGATTTGTGTTATGGTATAAGTTTCAGTAGAAGCTACTATAGTTTATAAATGCATACTAGCTAGATATGGTGGAAGCCTGTTAAACAACAACAGCTATCTTTGTATCTCCAGATTTTACTAGTCACTTGATAAAATACCTGTGAAATATATTAATAATATATCAAATCAAACTCACCTCACTGAAGTCATTAACTGCTCTCAAGATAAATATGAGAAATTAAACTCTTCTGTGTGTCAAAGTAAACTATTTTGATTCTCTATTCAACAAATCTTTTCTCAGGTATTAATATTTTCCTGTCTAAGTCCTTTAGGAAATATTTATTTTGTAAAGCTATTAGGTCATTTGCTATATTCAAAATTATATATTTTTAAACAAGCCAAATTTTCCAAAAGCTAACATATTTCCTGGCTTATAATTGAGTGTACTTTTAGAAGCCACATTAACTGGGATTATTTGAATGAAATAAATCACTTATACTAGATACCTATAGTAAATGTGCCTTTCAAAAACACTACTTCTCTGAGTAAGAATTATCTTGAGAATAATGAGACTCTACTTATGAATCTTCAAACTTTTACTGACTTAGCTGCTCTGTAATAGTTTGGTGACCTACTTAAATTAATATTTAATATTTATCTCAAAACTTATATGTGGTAGTGTAAGTAGCTTTCCATTGCTGTGACAAAATACATGAGAATGCCTACTTAGAAGAGGACAAACTTACTTTGGCTTATGGTTTAAAAGACTGGTCCATGGTTGGATGATTCCATTGCTTCTGTGCCACAAATGAGGCACAACTTGCTGTGGCCTACTTCTTCTAACCATGCCCAGTTTCTGATTATCCCATTCAGCTATTAACTCATTAACTGATTAATCCACTGATGGAAGTAGCACCTTCATAATCTAATCACCTCATTAGACCCCACCTCTGAACATCACTGTCTTAGAGATCAAAACTTCAATACATGAGTCTTTGGAAGTCACTTCATATTTGCATCAGAACCTACAAAAACATATTTATTTCCTTAATTGATGAAAAGCACTAACTTAAGCCACCAAAATTCTATCCTCACAGGGAAAACGGCTCAGCAGCATAAGTGTTTACCTGGCAAGAGCAAATCCCTGAGTTCAATCCCTAGTGGCCTTTTTTTTTTTTTTTATGGCCAGCTCAGCCTGCCCTGGGGGTGGGATTGGCACAGCATTCAGTCTCTGCAGTTATCTAAGCTTTCTAAGCAGGTGCTTTAGATCACTGAACCATCTCACCGGCCTGCTAGTAGGATGTTTAAAAAAAAGGGAAAAAACAAAATTCTATAGTCATAACCAGTGTTAGGAAAATAGGAGTAAGAAATCAGTTCAGTAACATGAAGAGAGTTCCAGGTATTTCTGATTGACTCTAAGATGTACCTCTGGTCTACTTAAAGAATATGATATAGCTCACTATTAATCTATGTATTAGATTGATGTCTTCAGCCATCTTCTGTGCACTGAATGACAACAATCTGTACCTCTGTCCTGAATTAGATTATAATTGCCTAAGGGACAAGAATTAAGCCTCTGTACAAAATATGAATTAAGAATTAAATGAAAGCTGGGTGTGGTGGCATACGCCTGTAATCCCAGCACTCGGGAGGCTGAGACAGGAGGATCAGTGCAAGTTCAAGACCAGCCTGGGCCACAATAGTGAGCTCAAGGCCAGCTGAACTGTACAGTGAGACCCTGTCTCAAAACGACAAAAAAAAAAGGAATTAAATGAACTGATATCTCTGTGAAAATATTCCGCTTGGGGTCTATTGAATCATCTGTGTAGATTGCTTTCATAGCTAGGAGACTGGATTCCAAGGAAGCAAAAGAAAATGAAGTTTAATTGATTCAATGACTTCTAGGCTTTGAGATTTCAAAATAAATATTAGTTAACAAGAAGAGCAGACACGTGTTTGCCAACTTTTTGTTTTGTCTACTAAGGATCTTAAAGAATCTGTCAACTACTTAAAACTACTACTTTCCAAAAGAAAAAATAAATTAACATCCAAAAATAGCTAGATTAGTATATCAAAATAAAGAACAGGTGTTTAAATTGAATGAATTCAGCTTAATAAAAACTATTATATTCTAATTATACCTTGGACAAGTAGGAATATATGAGTGAGCAACACAGGTACTAAGACTGGTAACAGGGATTCCCTTTGTTTCATACAGTGGTGCTGTACGTTGCTCAAACATTTTGAAGGTGGTCATCTTGACTATAATGAATTATTCTGGATTTTTCTATACCTTCCCTAAATTTTAGCCTATCACTAACTCATGGACTCTGTAGGACACCTTCCTCTCCTTCTATTAAATATTGAAAGCCTACCTCTATGCTCATGTCTCCTTCTGAAAGAATCACACCCTACTGTCTAATTGCAAGAAAAATACCACCATATCTTAAAGTATGAAAACATAGTAGCTGGTCCAGTTCCCATCACAGTCTGTGTACTTTTGTCTGATGAGTATTTATTGAGATAATAGTGGCTAGGCATGGTGCTCCGAGGTATACTCATGTCATTTCATTAACTTTCTTGGCTGGCTCTGAAGAATAGATATAATTCCTTATCATACCTAGTATACAAATGAGAAAATGAACACTCAAATGTTAAGCAACCTTTTCATGCCACCATATATAAAAAATAGCTGCATTTGCCCAGGGAAATCTCCAAAGCCTATATTTGTTTTCTTATCTCACTCTATCTTTCATTGTAGTATAGAAAAACTCCTTGAACTCAGAATTGGATGACCTAGGTTTCAGTCTTTACATTATCAGCTCTAGTCCTATCATGTCAGGTAGATCTTTTTAACTGCTCTATATCCCTGCTCTCTATTCTGTAAAATTAATATAATACCCAAGAGTGGAGTAATAACTGAGTAGATTGTATATTAGAAATGCTTTATCAATTATAATATAAAATTATGCTACCTGTGTGTTTGTTCTTAGTCCACCTCTCCAATACTTCTCACAAATATACCACCTGAACTAATTAGGTAAGGTTAAAGTTATACATAAATGTCTTAGTGATGCCAACAAATGCAGTAATGAAGCAAAGCAACACTGCAGGCTGTTCTGCTAAATTGCGTCTAAAGAAAGAATTATGTGTGTTCTATACATCTTCTTCAGTTTACCATAAGGAAATGAAGGAAAAGAGTATGTAAAGATCAGTGCTAGCTGGGCATGGTGGCACACGCCTGTAATCCCAGCACTTGGGAGGCTGAGGCAAGTTCGAGACCAGCCTGGGCTCAAGGCCAGCCTGAACTGCATAGCGAGACCCTGTTTCAAAAAGACACACACACAAAAAAAAAAAAAAAAAAAAAAAAGATCAGTGCTAGTTACAAAAGTATGCTATTTTACATTCAAAGAGTATCTTCATCTGTATAGAAGAACATGGAATGACAACAATTTCTCATGCAGAAAGTTACAAGAGAAAGAAATTTGTAACTACTATTTCACTTCATCATACAAATGAACTCTGGCTGCATGGTCTTCCATTCCATTATTGCCATCAAGCAGTAAACTTTTGTAGGGATGATCCTAATCATAATAAATATAGTTTACTCCAGGAAGTTTTGTTTTGAGATCCCTTAGCATGTGTGAGAGGAATAACAGCTATTCAAAGAATAGCTATATGTCAAAAACCAAGTAACAGAAAAATAGATTATAATTATTTATATCTTAGTCACACCCATTGAAGAGTCTATCTCTTACACTCTAGCTCATACTATCATTTGACTCTAGCTTTACATGGTGGACAAAAAGCATGGATTTTGCAGTCAGATGGCTGGCATAACCTTAGTTGAACAAGTCATTAATGCTTGATAAGGCCCAATTTCCCTGGATACAAAATGGGCATAAGTATATTTGCCTCCACATATGTTTTGAAAATTAAATGAGGTAATATCTTTAATACCTGGCATTTTCCTTCTCTTATTTGAGTTATGGTATAAAAATAAATGCAATTTCTATAACTAAAGCAGAAGAAAATTACACACCTAAAACTCAAGGTTTTGAAATACAGTAATAACATGTATCACATTTTATGCTTACAGTACATAGGACAGGTTTCCTTCTCACAATTTAGGCAAGAAAATAGAATATTCAAAAAGTTCAAACTGTTTCTTGAAGAACTTGCAACTAAAGTCAGTTCTTGTGACTAATAACTGTACTTTGCTTATAGAGCCCAAAACAGTGAATAGTTATGATTATATTATCTTTGGTTCCATAGACTAATAGCACACTTTGACTTTTTAAAATATCTTACTATGCTTAATTCATAACAATGAAAGGTAAACAAATGCCAATAGAAGGTTTACCACTTGTTCAGTCCTATCCTCAAAAATCAAAATTGGCAGAGTATTGGTATACATATATTCTAATATTTTACCTCTGACTGAATTGACGCTTAGGTTCCTAATTCTTTAACATCTAATTCCTAATTCTTTCAAGTAGTTTTTTTTCACCCCAAATAAGCAGATTCAAGTCTTTCCTTAGCTAAACTCACCAAAATTTTTCAACTCCTCTAGACCTTGTGGTCACTGGAAACATAGACATTCTGATGACTCCAAAGAATTATGTTTAGTTTCCATCAGATCCTTGAACTTTAATTTTTTTATTTTTTTTAAGACTGGACAATATGATATAATAGTATTTTCTATATTCAATTAAAAATAATAATTTTTTAAAAAATAAAATAATCATTTTCTCTTTCAGGAAGAAGTTAATGTAATGTATCTAGGTCAGTGATTCTCAACTCTGAATCTGAATACACACTGAAATAATCTGATGTTTTTAATAAGGGAATTATTATAGTGGGACCTAATCATATCCTAGGGTTGTGTATTATTATTCGTTTCTAATTTCAGAAAGCAAATTTATGGCCAGGGATACCAAATTTTTTGAATCTATTTGAATCTTATGTTTCAGATGATGAAGAGAAAGAGTTCAGGTTAAAAGGAGTAACTTCAAATTTGGATCTATTTACTTTTCCTGAATTTAAATAATGAAAGTTCAGATAGTAGGGGAACATCTTCAAAGGAGAAAATTATGCAAGTAAATATTATATATCCTATAAGCTTCAATAGATTTTTCAATTGGTCATTCTTTTCTCAAGAAATTTGTTCACTTCACATCACCTGATTGCCAAAATTCCAAATATGAGATAACACTAATTGTAAATAGATAGAAACAAGAACCTCCTTGTTTAAAAAAAAAAAAAAAAAAGAAAAAAACTTACACATGCAAATGGACTGAGACACTCTGAAAGGTACTTTGAAAACAGAGAAATTAAGTACATATATCCTCTAAAACTCAGTAATGCTACTAATGGACATAAATCCCAATGCAATTTGTAATGGACTCATTTAAAGATTGGAATGACAATGGCTAATAAATTATTGAGTTTAAAAGTAGAAGCCCCTGGAGGTCCATACAATATCAGTATACAGGTAAAATGAGAAACACAGCTGTTAAAAGCAATGAATTCAGTGTACACACAACAACATCAATAAGATTTAAATACAATATGTGAGAAACATACACAAATCCAGAATGTTATCTGTCATGAAATTAAACACATACAGGAAACAGCATATTTTACAAGGATACAGTCTGTGTGTATGGCAGTCTATTACTCAATACGTACATAATTTGCATCACAATAATGATAAAATATTTCATACTTTTGGTATCTAGTTTTTCCTACTTTCTAAATTGAGAAGTTAAGAACAGCTTGCTGTAGAAATGTTAGAGTGCCATCTGCTGATGAAAATTTAAATCCTCTCCCAATTCCTCAATGTACCTCAATCCATTTTAAGAAACAAAAAGCATCAAATACATAGTAGGATATTTTGACTTGAAAAATCTTAAAAATTATCTAGCTCTAGATCCTGGCTTTAGATAAAACCTTGCATAGCTTCATCTTATTTAAAGAAGCACACTCACATGCACACATATCCATACTCATCGCCCTTGTAAATACTACTGAACTCTATGCAGTAAAGCCTCACAAAGCAAAGATATCTAAATTTTCTTGGATATATAAACATATAAACTCCATTATATGTTTAGAGGACTCGTAAAGCATTTAAAAACCTTTAAATAAAACCCATTTCACAGGAAAGCAGCTTACAGCACTGCAAAACAGAAGCATGGAGAAAAGATTTAAATTCATTTTAGCCTTCCTATGTATTAAATAGCTTTATGGAAACTATTTAAATGTCCTAAATCTAATTTCTTTATAAGTAAATTAAGAACAGAGTTCTAACAGCAATTTGGAAGGCTACATGTAAAATAAAATGTCCAAATACGTTAGAAAAAAACTCTGACTTAAAAACCTTAATAATTTAAACATGCTTTTTAATAGTTTATTTTATTACATGATTATATTGCACATTTATTACATGTTAATGATACATTTGCTTCTCCTTCTTCACTCCCTTCTAGTCTTTTCTCAGTGAAGCCAAAAACTAGAAATAATAAATTTTGCTGTCAGGCTGGGAATATAGGTGCTTCACAAAAACAAAGTTCTGAGTTCTATTCCCAGTACCACAAATAAATAAATAAATAAATAAATCTTGTTCTCATTTATCTTTGATATTTACATTTCATAAAAATAATGTGCCAGATCCAAATATTTTATAAAAGCAATTGCTTTAAAAAGTATAGATGGAAGAAAAGGGCAGATGGAAAGCAAAAAAATTTGAAATATCATATTGCATAGCTAAAAAGCACACCTTTGCTCTAAGATCTTAGCACTCAAAGTGTGGTCTACAGATCCAGCAGTATCAGCACACCTGGGTACTAAATAGACCACAGCTCAGTTAACTTACAAGACCTTCCAAGGCTACTACTACTTTGTTTCTCCTGGGTAAGTTTATCTAAGGTTTAGCAAATGCATAGTGATTTATTAAGCTCTTTAAAATTACAATAAAACTCATTTTTGCATTCCACATAGCAATTAACACATAGTTCAAATGTAATAACGTCATTAATAAAATGATGTTCTAAAGACAAAAGAAGATTAAACCAACTTAACGAACACTACAAGGAGTATGTAATCATAAGGATGTGTTATTAGCGGTAAATAAGCAATTATAGAGCCGGGCGTGGTGGCGCACGCCTGTAATCCCAGCACTCGGGAGGCTGAGGCAGAAGGATCGGTGTGAGTTCGAGACCAGCCTGGGCTACAAAAGTGAGCTCAAGGCCAGCCTGAACTGCATACTGAGACCCTGTCTCAAAAGACAAAAAAAAAAAAGCAATTATAAAATAGTTAATAAATCAGTAAGAAATATGAACATTAAAGCATATGTGCTTATGCATTTTTGTAAGAGTGTTGATAGAAGCAGCAATCTCAAATGTAGATGCTGAAAGACTGAAACTTCAGGTAATTAAAATAAAAGCTTCATAAAAACCAAATTGGGTATACTCCACCAGAGCCTTAACCAAATTATCTCAAAAATTGTAATGCACTCTTCATATTCTCTGAAGACCAAAAGAGTTACTGGAAATTTATTTAATGAATAATGTATGCAAGGCACAGTTAAATAAAAACAGCTGTATTATTAAAAAGAAAGTACACATTTGAAAGTGTACAAGCAGGCAAAAACTACTAATGCTGAAAAATATATGAAAATAAAGCTGATAGTATTATAAACCATTTTTTCCCTTTTTTCTTTTTTTTTCGAGTGTGTGTGTGTGTGTGTGTGTGTGTGTGTGTGTGTGCAGTACAAAGGATCAAACTTGGGATCTCACACTGGTCAGGCAGGACCTCAGCCACTCAGCTATCGCTCCAGCTCTGTAAACCATTTTTCTTAAACCAATTTTCTATCATCATAGGAGATCTAGCTATGCAGATCAACAATAACTCTTAACCAACTTTATCAAGCACTTATTAAATACTGAAAAGAAACTATGCTAAGCATTTTAACGTACTATTTCACTTAATCCTTACAATAACTCTAACTTCAAATTCTCTTATTTTAATTAAAGAACAGGAAGAAATGAAAGAGCCATTAAGTAACTCACTGGAGCCAAGATATTTAAATCTATGTCTGTTATTTCAGAAGCAAAACTCCTACTCACTTGGGATACTCAGAATCAGTCCATGTAACATATAAGTAGGCCCTATATTTAGTTAGAGTCACTGAATACTTAAATAAATATGGCATGTCACTTAACATTTTTATTAGTTTTTTCTTGAACTAAACAATACTTGTTTCTGTATCAAACAGCATGGATTTTGCACAAATTTTATTTTTTTCTTCTTTGTAAACTATAAGATATTAATTGTACAAATTGGTGGGATTTGCTGTGATATTTCCTTACGTACATACATTGTGTATTGACCATGAACATCTGTCATTCTACCTTTGCACCCTTTCCAGTCCCTAGTGGTCCCTTTTCTCCTTTAAGGTCTTTTATGTTACTGTTAATATTTCCACAAAAGACAGGGAATCTGTAATACCTGTCTTTCTGCCACACTTATTTCAAGATGTCCTATAGTTCCTTCATTTTCCTGCAAATGACAGCGTTGTAGGCAGCCAAGTTAGATAGAAATATTATAGACAGTCAGATGTGGATAGGCCCTCAAAGGAGATAATACAAAAGGCAAGATATCCAGCAACTATGGGAGGGACAGATGCTCTGGCTGCGGGCCAAACCGCAAGACAAAAAAAAAAAAAAAAAAAGGTAGCCACATACTTCCCTAGGAATCTATGTCAGAGACTGATATTCTAAATAGGTATCAATCACCTTAAAAGAGCCTTACTGAGTCAATAATCCAACCCCAACAGGAAGAGACCCTGTTCCATATTCAAGCCTGCTTGTTACATGACTCCCCTCCCCATTCGGTACTGACTTTAATCAGTTTTACCTGAGCAATGGTGCTTGTAACCTCATTGGGTGACCATAGCTTTGTCCCACCTCATGCTCACCTAAGTGAGTTTCCATGGTTTCCACCTCAGACCAGCCCCACCACATGGTTTTATACTATAAAAGTCCCTGGAAGAGACAGCTTCCTGGGGACCACTCATTCAGAAACCCCCTCCTGCCCGTCTCTTGGACAGGAGCTTTCTTTCCTTCAATAAATATGTTCTGCTCGTTACCACCACTTGTTTCTAAAACTCATTCTTCAGTTTTAGAGAACACAAATTCGTCCGAGATATTTTTCAGGTTGGGAGTTCAGTTTTCCCTATATCATCTGGAGGTCTCTTATTGGAGGTCATCTATCTCAGATCAGTTTTTTCTTCCTGCATCAACAGGACTTTATTTATCCCTTATGGATGAATAATACTCCATTTAGTATATGCCTACCATATTTTCTTTATTGACTCATCTGTTGGGCACCTAGACTGATTATATATGTTGTTAATGGGTATACAGGTATGCTAACTTCAATTCTTTTGAAAATATACCCAGGAGTGGAATAGTAACATCATATAATAGCTCTATCTCTCAGAGCCTAGGCCTGGCATGTAAGTGAGACAACCTGGGGCCCACTGGATCTCCATTTTACTCAAAAGCCTAGGCCTGAAGTATGAGTGGGACTTGATCCATCAGACAGGTCTCCTGTGGAACACTGCAACATAACTCCCTGCAGAGAGTCTAGAGGTAAGACCCACTCAGCTGATCCAGGAGCAGACCATCTTGCCAGAGTGGCACAGTGTGTTCACCTGCAAGGGCTGTAGCAGGAAGAAAGGGAGCACAGCAGCCATATCCAAGCCACACCCACCTAGACGAGTTTCAACTTGGCAGACCTGGACCTGATGCTAAGGTAGAACTCTATCAAAGCTGCACGCCAAAGGTCAGAAGGCAGGGCTATACAAAATGACAAAGAGGTGAGAAATGCATCTACACATCCCAAACACATCCATAACAAATGCAAGAGATAGTAGCATAGAAGAAATTGGAAATCACACACCTGAAATCTCTGAAATAATAGCATCTGAAGTAAAGAAAGAACTGCAGAAAACTGTAGAGGAAATCAGATCAGAAATAATTTCTGAAGTAAAAAAAGAAATAATAACTATAATAAAAATATTAACTGCTTCTAAAGAAGACACTGATAAAAAAAAAAATAGAGAATAGAAAAATGATGGAATCCCTGAATGAGCAATATAGGAAAGTAATAGAATGCATGAAGCAGATTCAAAGTGCTATATAAGAACTTAAAACCTCAACCACAAACTGGCAAGACCATCTTAATGAAGGTGAAAATAATTTTCAGACCTTAAAGATACCAATGTATAGCTATGAGTTAAGAAAAGATCTCTTAAAAACAACTAGGATGCAGGGGGAAATAATTCAACATCTGCATGATGATACAAAGATGAACAATGTGAGACTAATAGCCATCAATGAGAAAGAAGGAGTCAACACAAATGATATAAAAAGAATTATGAGCAGAAGTAATAGCAGAAAACTTCCCAAAGATGGGCAAACAATCTGACATTCAGAGATAACCAAAGCATATAGAACTCCAAATAACATCAACCCAATTAAAACCACACCTAGACATAATAATCAAGATCCCAGAAATCAGCATAGGTGCAGTACATTAAAAGCTGCTCGAGAAAAGAGACAGATCACACTTAAAGGAAAACCCACCAGAATAATGGTAGATTTCTCCTCACAAACCATGAAGAAGAGAACCATCAAAGTACTTCACATCTTGCAAGAAAACAAATTCCAACCCAGACTGATATACCCTGAAAAACTATCTTTCCAGTTTAATGGAGAGATGAAATACTTCCATGACAAAAAAACAACTAAAGAATTTCATGATGACAAATTCAACCCTACACAGACTATTAAAAGATATTCTACAGAGGAAACAAAATGACCAGAACTCCATGAAGGAAAATGGGAAGAACCCACCAAACAGGACAAACAAGCACAGGAGAAAAAGAAATACAAAAGCAGCCTTTCAATTATTCTTTTGTATACAGCAGCAAAATATTTCTATCAGCATACTCCACAAATGGGCTTCTCCTGAAACCTGCAAATCATGAGTGTGACCAGATATACAGGGTGAACATCAACGAAATAGCAGTAGCTTAGTACCACAAGTGACACTTGGCCACCAGGAAGCATCATGGATACTGTCTATGTTCACGACATGCTAGAACTTTGTGTGATATCCCATTCCCAAACTGTTATAAGTGTTAGTCATATATTTGCTATTTTAGTATTTATGTTATGTTTTATTCTTCCTAATTCTTTACTATCATGAAAACTTTTTCTAAGTGGAATTGGTTTTTTGTTTTTTTGTTGTTGTTGTTGTTTTGTTTTGTTTTGTTTTGTTTTTCTTACTGCCTCTTTGACCAGGTCTTTATTCAAAATAAGCTGTCCAAATTTACAGTGCTTGTACTGGATAGACTTTGAGCTTATGCAGCAGGCTTCTTTTCTTCAGCGGGTTTCTTTTCTGCTGGTTTCTTGGCAGCTGCAGGCTTTTTCCCCAAAGGCTTCTTTACAGGCTTCTTGGGACCAGCAGCTTTCTTTCCTTTCTTCTCTTCCACAGGCTTCTTGCTGGCAACTTCCTTCTCTTCCAATTTGGCTGCCCGTGCAGCTGCTTTA
>PVJA010023819.1:0-32575 GCA_004027025.1 Myocastor coypus | reverse complement strand
AAAGAAAGAAAAAAATGGTATTTTTAAAAAGTACAAGTACCTTACTCACAGGATAAATAAGTTTTCTGGCCTCAATACGAGTTTTCTAATTCCCTTGTCATTTTCACTCCATCTCGTTGAAGTATGCTTAACTGCAGCTTTTCTTCTAGAAAGGTATTTAATGATGTATATTCTTTTAAACTACTATGTAAATTAAAAAATGCTTTTAAATAATAATTTTTTAGAGTATTGGAGATATGACCTATTTTGTTCTAAAGCTCCACTCCTATTTCTACTCTTTTTCTTTCCCATGTAAAAGATAAGTGTGTGTGTGTGTGTATGTGTGTGTGAGTGTACATGTGTGTTTTAATCTACAAGTGGCACAAGAAAAATAGCATATGTAAGCATGTCCACCCTGAGTATTGGTGAAGGGCACAGGAAACTTCTGGGTCTAATGAAGGTCGCTAAGCACTGGTTGTCCCCTGAGCTGACTATTAATCAAATCTGACAGTTGACTACAAAATACAGATTACTTGGCAGATAACAACTATTGTCCTTACACTCCTTGAGCTACATGTTTGTATTTACTTCATGAAATTTGTGTTTTACATATTCATAGTGAATCTATTAAGCCCACTTGCTTTAAACAGCACTAGAAGGATAGGAGAAGAAGCTGGTAAAAGAGGTTTATCCAGGTATGTAAGCAGGATGGCTTGGATAACTATACTGAGCATTTCTGCTGATCTATGGAAAGCAGCTATTAATATTTAATTTGCTTTGTCTCCTTTATTAAAAGATGCTTTTTCTGTTCTTAATTTCTTATTCTTTCTTTTTTTTTTTTTTTTTTTTTTTTTTTTTTTTTTTTTTTTTTTTTTTTTTTTTTTTTTTTTTTTTTTTTTTTTTTTTTTTTTTTTTTTTTTGAGATAGGGTCTTGCAATGCTGTTCAGGCTGGCCTTGACCCCACTTTTGTAGCCCAGACTGGTCTCAAACTCACACCGATCCTCATTCCTTAGCCTCCCAAATGCTGAGATTACAGATATGTACTACCACACCCCACCTGTTTCTTTCTTCTTCTAGGTTCTCATGCATATATCTGGTAATATGAATAGCTGATTGGAAGACAACAGTATGCATTACACCAAACACTGTGAAATTCATATTAATTGGTTCAAAGAAATTCTAGGTCACTTGTAATTTTTTGTTTTCATTTTAATTTGTACTCTCTTTAAAATATAAAAATAATAAATAGCAGTATGTGACCATTTAAAAATATAATATTAGTAGTTCAACAAGTTAGTCAAACTGCAGTGAGTAAAGCAGAATTTTAAGGACGTTTATACCAATGAACTTAATGGATTTTTTAAAAGCTTAATGAAGACATATTTTGAAGGAGACAAAATAATTGATTTCCATTACTGTAATAAACAGCATTTTATACCATATACTATAAATAACTTGATATAATCATTTATATACATTTAATGACTTTAATGCTAAAATATTTTTCAATACACACTTAATATGAAATATATCACTTTAGATAATCCTCTGTGCTCTGATTTTTCAATTGTTTTATAATAAATCATTAAAATTTGATTACAAAGTAATCTATTACAAAAATTGGTGGGTGTGCTCAATACTTGCATTCACTTCAAATAAATGTAGTAGCAAACAAAATATATGAGTCTATAATGAAACACTGGAAAGAAATTTAAAAAATGAAATACCATATAGCCTCCAATGTTGTGGTAATTATTCAGAAAAAAATGAAGTATCACTTAAAAATCTGTACTTTTGGCCTTCATTTATTCCTTGAAGATATAAAAGTGATTTATACATGGCTATGTACTAGGAGACCTGATTTATAAATTAATTTAACCTACTGACATGCAAGATCACATTTTTTTAGTGTATTCTGCACACACTTTGGAGTAAGAGATACTTTTATGTGTATGCACTAAGTTAAGTGATGGAGAACCAGCTTTGTCTATTAATTTTTATTCAATATATTATAGTAATCAAAGAAAACCACCTATCAGTGTTTAATAATTTATTTCTAAACTTTTGTTTTGAGGTAAACGGAAGAATTTCAAATGCTAATGAAATTTATAGCAACAGCTAATTTCAAACAGTCATTTCTGAAAACGATGAGAAAAAATAGCAATGATTATAAGATCGAAAAAAATGTGAAATGTTTCTTTAAATAAAACTTTGCATAAACTGGTGGATCATAAACTATTCTGGGCCTAAGGAGGGACAAAATCAGCAACATAAAATACAGTATGGCTTTTTTAGTTATAACAAATGCAAAAATATGCAAGACCCACAGCCATAAAGCTGTATTTTAAGATACCCCAGAAGGGATTTGCACATGAATTAAGCCACTTGTGGATAAATACATCACTATATTATTGCCAGGTAAAAGTTATTCTATCATAAACACAAAAGGAAACCATAACTCTACATGAACTTAATTCTTTCAAAATAAACAATATATCTTTATAGTTTAGTATCATATATATTTTCTTAAAGGATACTTAGGGGCCCAGCAGGATGGCTTAGTGGTCTAAAGCGCCAGCAGGTGGATGCAGGGACTGAGGTTCTCCCCGGGACCACATGCTGTGCCAGCCCAGCCCTTAGGGCAGGCTGAGCCAGCCATAATAATAAACAAACAAACAAACAAAAGTTGCTGCGCCAGCCCTGCCCTTGGGGTGGGCTGAGCCGGCCACAAAAATGGGTGAATAAACAAACAAAGGTTCTGAAACAAGAAAAAAATAAAATAAAAATTCTAAAAAAAAATGATACTTAATTTTCAAAATGAAACACTAAAAGTTTATGATTGAATTTAACACAAAGCAACTATCCTACATTTAATTTCAAATTTACTAATCTCTTCATCAAAAAAGTAGTAGTGTTTTTGAGTATCCCTTATATATCTTGTTAAACCACACCATAATTTCTTCTAAGATGAAAAATTATTGATAGCTAAGCATTATAAAAATATCAGGGAAATGTACACAAGCATAAAAACATAGGAAAGAAGATAAATATCTCTTTGTCTATCCGTACACATATTCATGACAAAATAAACAGGGAATTTTCAAAATTATTAACCTGCTCACATTTTCTTTTCTGAAAATGAACATGTGGGTATAGATGGTATTTACAGAAGCTATTTTATATTGAAATAATATTATACACTCTAAGCATTCAACAAATATATCACCTTAGTGCCTGCGTGCATGCGTGTATGTGTGTGTGTGTTTGTGTGTGTGTGTGTGTGTGTGTGTGTATGTGTGTGTGTCTATGGTTTCTCTGGATAATTGTCCCTATGTTCCAATTCTAAAGTGTTAGGCCCAGTAGTAATCTTATTCAAATGGGTTACTGCAGTTTTTCTATTGATATTAATAGAAATCATGATTATGTTAAAAGATGTCTAAGACATCCTCAGAAACTTTCTGAATTTCAAACATACTACATCTCATTTTATGAATAGTGGTCAATTTTTCTTTGGTAATGATTAACAATCACACAGAAAAAATTGACAAATGATAGTCTAAGCTTACAGTTTCATGGAATCAGTTAGTCATCATTGTGGTAAGGCATTTTTGTATTCAAAATAAAACCTTGAAATTTGCAGAAAATACGATATGAAAATGCAAAGCTAAAAGATTCCTGTTGGGTTACTAAGCATAACCATATATTACTTCATTATTTTGTTTCATCAAACTATGAGTCTGATGATACTTATAGTATATACTTAAAGTATAAGGCTATGATACTTTTCACTCATTGCTGGGCAAAATACTCTACACTCAAAATGAAGAGTGATGGTTTTTAGGCCATGAAAGAAAATTACTTTGAACTCAGAAGGATGTCATTTCAAAATGATACATCAAATTGAATGGCAAGATGAGATTCTTCCATGCCAAAGAAGGACAACAAAAATACCATGACCACCAAACCAACCCTACAAAGAATACAGATAGGTAATCTAGAGAGAGTGATATACAATCATAACTTCAAGAACAACAGAAAGAAACCACCAGGACGAGAAAGTAATGACAAATAGGGAAAACATGAAACATATAGCGGGAAAATAACATACAAAGACAAACAAATATATAACAGTTATAACTATAAATGTAAACAGCCTCAATTCAGCAATCAAAAGAAACGAACTGGTAGAGTAGATCAATAAACAAAATCGAACAATATGCTGAGTACAACAAACACATTTAACTCAAAAGGAAATTCACAGACTGAAAATAAAAGGATGAGATGATATACTCAATTCAACGGGAACCCATAAAACAGCAGGGTAGCTATTCTAGTTGTTAACGATATCAACTTCAAAATAATAACAATTAAAGTAGATAAATAATGTCACTACATACTTGTCATGCAAGAGATTAAGATCTCAGTTAGAAATATTGGGCCAGTCAAATAGCTTAGCAGAATAAAAGTTCTATTAGGAGGTGCAGGGACTGGGGATTTGATCTCAGTGCCCCAGGGTGCACTGAGATTGCAACTGAGATTGGGCGTGTTGGGGCAGGGGCTGGCGCTTGTAATATCAGCTCTTGGGAGGTAGTAAACAAGTGTATCATTACCAGTCTGATCTATTATTGAGACCCTGAACATTCTGCAGATTCTTCCTTCAAATAGAAAAGTGTATATATATATATATATATATATATATATATATATATATATAGTGAATCTTTGCAGAGTGCTGTAACCGACAACATCAGAATACATATTCTGCTAGGCCCACATACGATGTTCTCCAAAATGGGCAATATCTGAGCACATACAGCATACTTAAATACATGCAAAGGAATTGAATGCACACTATCTAAAACGAAAAAGTTTTGAACAAAGAAATCACAAAAGAGTATAAACACATGTAAATTAAATAACAACCCCTTGAACAATCAGAGGATCACAGGTCAAATTAAAGAAGAAAGAAAATAATACTTCCAATGGAAAAAAAATGCAGATATCACTTATTGGAACCTTTTGGATTAAATATAAGCTATCTTAAGAGTGAACTTTGCAGTGTGAAAGCCACACTTTTGGAATCAGAACAAGCCCAAATGATCAATCTTAAGTCTCAGAAAAAGAAGAGCAAATCACCACAAAGGCCCAGCAAGGTAGGAAATTATAAAGATTAGGGCAGATATTAATGTAATGGAATTGAAGAAAAAACACAAAGAATTAATGAATTAACAGTTGGTTCTTTGAAAAAAAATTAAAAAAAGATAAACCTCTAGCCAATCTTACCAAAAAGGAGAGAAAAAAAAAAAAACTCAACTTCAGACAATAAGGAATGAAAATGATCAAATCATCAGACTCAGTAGAAATGCAGAAAATCACCAGTAACTAGTTCCAAAATCTTTACTCTGACAAGATGGAAAACACCAAGAAAATAGACAATTTCTTATATACTTACAAATTGCAAAAGTTGAATCAAAAGATATAAAAGCCATGAATAATGCCATAACAGGAAATGAAATTGAAAAAATAATTTAAAAATGCCATCAAAGAAAATCTCAGGTCCTGATGGATTTATAGCTATATTCTACAATAAATTTAGAGCAGACTTAATGACAGTTCTTCTCAAAGTCATCAATGTATTTGAAAGGTAAACACTACTTGCAAACTAATTCCTAGCAGTAAGCGTTATTCTGTTACCAAAATTAGAGAGAGACTCAAATAAAAAAAAAGAAAACTGAAGGGAAATCTCTTTAATAAACATAAATGCCAAAATCCTCAGTAAAATCCTAGCAAACGGAGTGCAGTAAAACATCAAGTTTAACCTTCACCATCAAGTGGGATTCATGCTCAGAATTCAGGGATGATTCAGTATAAGCAAGTCCATAAATTGATATGCCACATCATCAGAGCCAAACAAAAATATACATGATCATCTCAATAGATGGAATAAACATGTTGACAAAGTACAGCATTCATTCATAATAAAAATCCTGCAGAAAATCAGAGTAGGTGCTCTACATCTCAATTTTATAAAGCTACCTATGAGAAACTAACAGCTAACATAATACTAAGTGAACAAAAACTATAAGCCTTCACTTTAAAAGGAGAAACAGACACAGATGTTCACTTTCAGCATTCCTGTTCAATATAGTTCTAGAAACAATAGCCAGAGCAATTAGACAAGAGAGATAAATTAAAAGAATGATTGGAAAGGAAGAGTGAAATGATCATTATTTGCAGATGATATGGTATTCTATATAGAACAACCTCCCCGAAAAAAAAAAAAAAATCCTCCGTAAGACTGAAATTATACTACAAAATTGGCATGGTTCTAGCATAGAAAGACAACTGAGGATCAATAGAACTGATTATAAGATTCAGACATAGCTACAAATACACTCAGCCACTTTATCTTTGACCAAGCTTCCAAGTATATTACTGTAAGAAACCTAGTCTCTTTAATAAATGATACTAGAAAAACTGTCGTTCCGTATAGTGAAGGTTAAAATTATCACCATGCACTAAAATACAGTGAAAATGGATTAATGATAGAGCTCAATGCCGGACAGGCCTGCTTGGCAAACACAGGGTCCTGAGTTCAGTTACTAGAACAACAACAGCAACAACAAAATGGATTAATGATTTGAACACTAAAGCAGAAACGCTAAACCTACTGGAGTAAAATGCAGGTAGAAATTTTAAAGACAAAGAATTAGGTGAGAGTTTATGAACAGAAACAAAACTACAAAATGCTTTAAAGAATCTAATACTGGTATCTCATCTTTTTAAAAAGATTACAGATATCAAAATAAATTATCAAAAGAATCTAAAGAAAACCCATGAATTTGGGAAAAAAAATTATACCCAATGGCCTGTTGGACAAAATCTTTCTTTCTATAGCATATAAAAAGTTTCATGTATTGATCCATGGCATGCCATCCTGAACCCACTCTCAGGGTGCACTGAAATGGAGATGAAGCCTAGGCATGGTGGTAGGCACCTACAATCCCAGGAACTGGCAGGCTGAAAGTGAACCTGGTCTGTGTAGTGAGAACCTGTACAACATATGCTAAATCAAAACAAGAGAATTTTAGTAAATAAAGCCCCCCAAATTCAAAGACTCAATCAAAACATGGTCATCTGAGGTAAACATACTTTAGAAATGAAGAGATTCAAGTAATACATAAATAAATGAAATAATGTTCAACATCATTGGTCATTCAAGAGATGCAAATTAAAGCAACACTTAAAAAAAAAAAAAAAAAGCCAGGTGTGGTGATGGATATTTGTAATCCCAGCATTTGGGAGGCCAAAGTAGGAGAACTGGTGCGAGTTCAAGACCAGCCTAGGCTACAAAAGTGACCTCAAGGCCAGCCTGAACTGCATATCAAGACCCTGTCTGAAAGAGAGAGAGAGAGAGAGAGAGAGAGAGAGAGAGAGAGAGAGAGAGAGAGAGAGAAAGAGAAAGAGAGAGAAGAAAAAAATGCAACGCTAAGATTCTATCTTACCCCAGGAAAAAAAATTGCTATCATCAAGCAATCAATCAATAACAATTGCTATCTCTGGTACTACAAAAATAATAATAACAAATAAATAAAATAATTACTGGAGGGGCTGTGGGTGAACAGCAACATTTCTCTACAATTGGTTTGAGTATGCACTCGTAGAAGAAATCACTGTGGAAATCACTCTGGATATTCCTTAAAAACTTTGGACTGGATGTCCCATTCAACCCACCTATTATCCTCTTGGGTATTCTTTCCAGAAGAACTGAAAATATCATGCTGCAGTGATTTATATGCACTCTATTTTTAGAACAGCATAATTTTCCATAGCTAATTGATTGCTTGTAAGCAGCACAAATGCCCATGAACTGAGGAATGGATAAGGAAGTTATGATATTTTTAACAGGACATTTTGTACAATATAGTGTTATTGAGCTTAAATTTGAGGCTTTTATTGGCAGAGGCATTAAACTAGATACAGCGCTTTTAAGTGAAGTAAATCAAACCCGCAGGTGCAAACACTGTATTGTCTCCCTAGTGTAAGAAACTAAAAGAGTAAGTAAAATCTGAAGCATACAACAGATATTGTGAAAAGGAAAGCAATCTATCCTAAATGAATGATTTTCTGAGATGAGAAGGACAGGAAAAGGAATAGGGTAAACAGATATATCCATGTATTTATGCAGGGTGGCTTGGTAACTGTACTGTGGATTTGTGCTAATCTATGGAAAGGATCAAGCAGTGTTTACATTTTTTGTCTCCCTGTTTTCCTCTATCTGTCTTTTTAAGTTCTTATAGCTTTTTCTCTTTTCCCAATTCTGCATACATGTATCGGTTAATCTGAACAACTAAATTGAAGACAAGATTATATAATATAATGAACACTGTCAAGTTCATATCGCTTAGTAAACAATTGTATCATTTCTAATTTTATATTACTATTTTGTATTCTCTTTAAAATATAAGATTAAGTAATTTTATTTCCAAAATATAAATTTATTCACCTCCTCTGCTCAATCACAAATGTGTAATTCATAGCAGTAGATGAGGTTAGCTTGTGCACATTATATGCAGCATTCATTATCGTATTCTTTTGATTGATCTATGAAACTGAATAAAATTACAGTTTTCAGGGGCCTATGAGATGGCTCAGTGGTCTAAAGCACATGGTTAGGAAAGCTTACACAACCACAGGGACCGTGGTTCAATTCCTGGCACCATATGCTGTGCCAGCCCCAGCCTCAAGTCAGGCAAAGTCATAAAGCTACATTTTTCAAATGCAGAGGAGAGGTCAATTTTTTAAATTCTTCAGTGAGTGAACAAAAGAACAATGTTTGATATTAAGTCGAGTGGCTCTAGTTTTATAGCTGATTTGGCTAACTCTTACCAAGAATTATGATTTTTATTGTATGCCAAATAATTTAATCTTGGCAACAAAAATATTGGCAATAGTTTTATCCTCTGGTATGTAAAAAATATTGTTTTGTATTGTCCTCTGATTTGCTTGAAGATATTCGGTGAAACCACAGAAAACGTTAAAAAGTTGATGTTTTAGAAAATATTAGTTTTGCCCAATTTTTTCTCTATTTCTTTTATTGGACTTCACTTATATGTAATTACTTAAATTAATTTTAATTTTTCATTTTTTAAAAAATTGTTTCTTCTCATTCTATTTTAAATTACATATTTTATATTGTATTATACTCTTCTTTATTTATTTATTTAGGTAAGGGCCTACAGAGTGTTCAGGGTGTCACTGTTAGATCAGGGTTGTAGTGACCCACTGGTTTATAGCCTCCCAAGAGCTAGCAATACAGACGTGCTCCACCACTCCCAATCTCACTTGCTTTCTTTGTATGTCCTGGGGGTGGGGCAGGCACTGCAGGCCTACAGATTGAAACTCTAGATCCTGTGCCTGTTTGCATGTGATTTAATCCCCTGAACTATTTGACTAGTCCTTCCACTGTTAATTTTATGTGTTGCTGAATTATATCTTTAATTTTTATTAATTTTTAATTAAGTTTATTGATATAACTTAGATATATATAATGATCACATTTACCAAATGGAACTTATTCCGGTACATGATATATCGTAATTTGTCTTTTTCCCCCTTCCTTTCACTTTCACTCCTCCTCACTTAGAAAGATTTGTTTAAATTTTATAGTTTTATTCTCATTTTTTTCTTCTCTCCTCTCATCTCTAGTTCCACTTTCCATTTGAAAATATGTTGGTTAATATTTACAATTCTAATTTTTTATATCAGAGACAAAATGTGATATTTCCCCATGTGTGTCTATTTGTTTTACTTAAGATTATGGACTCAAGGTCCATCCATTTAATTATAAATATGCCCAGATTATCTTTCTTTATGGCTGAGTAGTACTCTACTGTATTAAATAAAAATCACAGTTTATATACATCCATTTACTGATTGATGTTCATTTACATTATTTCCCAAATTTAATTATTACAACTTGTACTGTCATAAACTTGAGTACAAACATATCTTTTTGGGATAATACTTTCAATTCTTTTAGGAGGATATGAAGGAAAATAGCTGTGTCCAATGTACCCTCTAATTCTGGCTTTATGAGGAGTTTCCACACTGACTGGAATAGTTGCACCAGTCTGCACTCCCACCAACAGTGAAAAGCTGTCCTTTTTGCTCTATGTCACTGACACCTTTTGTTGTCTGTTGACTGCTTCACAACAGCCATTTCAATTCCCTATATATAGAAATCCATAAAATTAATATACTATATTAACAGAATCAAGGAGAAAAAATACATATTATTTTGATACATCCGCAAAGAGCATTTGATGAAGTGCGACGCCAATTCTTGATAACACTACAGAGCATCCAAGTGCATAACCTTTATCTCAATCTGACAAAAGTCATCTATCACAAACTAACATCCAACACCATACTAAACTGTCAAAACTAAAAAGTTTCTCTCTAAAATCAGGTAAAAGACAAGGATATATACCATCTTCACTCTTACTCAATTTAGTTCTGGAAGTATTAATTAGAGCAAAGAGACAGAAAGAAATAAAAGGAAGAAAAATAAGAAAGGAATGTAAATTATCATTGTTTACAGATGAACTAATACTCTACATATAAGACTACAAAAATACCATTAAAAGATATCTAAATTTAATAACCAGTTTCATTAATGTAGCTTAATACAAAGTCTACACTCAAAAATGAATATTATTCCTGAACACATATGACAAACTCATGGAAAAAGGAATTAAGTAATCTATGCTTTACATAATAGCACTAAAGGACTAAAATACTTAGGAATCTAACAAAGTTTATAAATGATCTCCACATTGAAAACCATAATACTGTCAAAGAGGAGATTGATGAGGACCTCAGAAAAATGGAAAACTAACGCAGCAAAAACTGCTATACAGATTTAATGATATTCTGATCAAAATAACATTAGAGTATCTCACAGAACTAGAGAAAACATTACTGAAGTCCATTTGCAATCAGAAGAGACCAAGAATAGCAAAAATATTTCTGCACAACAAAGGCAAATCAGAGAGTACCACAATACCAGACTAGAAGATGTAGAAGCAGCTCCAAATACCTTTATCCAGCTTCTCTTCTATAAAGGGGCCAAATATTTTCACTGGAAAAAAAAAAGATATTCTCTGTAATAAATGATAGACCAGCCTAGCACCTTGAACTTCGCCTTTGCCAGCATAAAGACCCCCCTCTGTCTCCAGTTACAAAAAGCAATCTAGGAAACTTGTCAGCTCTTGAATATGTCTATTTTAGTTATGCATGCTATGCCAGAGTGACTCAGCAGAGGAAGATATCAGATTCCATTGGGCTATATTCTGACATGGATCTAAACTAAAATATATTAATCAGCTTAGTCGTATAAACATGCCTTTTAAATACTGAACCTCTTGCATATTTGAGGTGGTGATTTAACTGCTTGGATTTAATGTCAGTTTAGGTCCAACATCTGTTATACTCTAAAAGTCTCAACATTTTCTCTTATAAACTGTAGTTATCCTGGTTAAAGGACTTTTGTGAAATGTTCAGAGAAAAAATGACAGCATGTGATTTTGCAAGTAGACCAGAGCCCTTAGAGTGAACTCAGCTTCTCCTTCATTCACTATATTCTGTATCTGTGGTAAGCTGGCTCAGGTTTGGATATTGGTAGCTGGACTGTATCACTCTGTTTTTGATTCAGGTTGGACATTTATTTCCCTGACTCAAGCATTTTCTCTTTCTATATAAAATAGACTTGGGTACCATCTCTACTTTACAGTTAGGAATATCATGGCCAACACCATAGGTGTGTGCGTTATACATTCTGATTGTTTTAACTTCTACTACTGACAAATATGTTTTAGTAGCTGGTTATTAACACAACATCTTGTATCCTAAGAATTACTCTCATTGCATGTGCATTGTACGTCCCAGTTTAGTGACTATCACTGCTACAAAGTTGAAACTTCAAAAGAATTTGGCTACAGAGCTTTACAAGGGTGCTTTTATATAAGATTCTATCATGAATTTATCATATTTTAAATCCTTGCTTTTGTGACAATACATTATAGGTGTTTATATCTAAATTTCAAATTTGTTTCAATATTCTAAAGTAAAACATTGGGATCTCTTTCTGCATTACACCAAAGTATAAAATTTCCACTGTTTTCAGTGTACCCCATTCTTTTTATTTTTTGTATATATTTCAGCTGAATAAACCAACAATCAAAGTGCTTGAGTTCTTTTTATTTGCTAGAGCTATAACATTATACATGAAGTTTCCATTTAGTCCATGTCAAAAAAATTGGTTTGATCTAATTTTTGCTCCTTTCAGTCTTATCCAAACCCCTAATATCTTACTTGAGATATGCCTCCCTAATATTTTTCTACATATATTTTAAAACCAGAAATAGTTCTTTGTAAGTACATTTCTTCATTTGACACATATTTTACTACCATACTCATATTGACTTGCCAGAGCTAGAATCTAATTACAGATCAAGAATCAAAGACTGTTGGTCATGAAGGAATCATCATTGCTGCACATGACAAATGTAAAAACGTAGAATATCCCAGTTTCCTCAGCACGTGCTGCATTAAGCACAGATAGGTGTGGAAAAGTTCTTTCTGCCAGTAATGAAACAATCAGAATTTAAGGTTTTACTGTCCTACTTGAGGCAATTTTTGTACATATTCTCATTACAGCTCTTAAAGTTACAAGTTCTCCACTGAACATTCATTTAAAAATAGGCATCTTGTGAGGCTGACAGTTTGCCTTAGTTAGATTTTACATTGCTGGGACAAAATATCTAACACCCAAACTTAAAGTTAGAAAAGATTGATTTCAGTTACCAGTTTTTGGAGGTATTGCCCATAGTTGGGTTATTCTAAGGCAACGTGGCACAGCAGTGGGACATCAGAGAAATGGCGGGCCAGACAGAAGATAATAATGTGGCAAGGAGTAGCAGCTTGCCTTACATATTCAAGCAGTAGCACAACTGTTTAGTGCCATGGACACTCAGGCTGGGTCTGCCCATTATCAGCAACCATAATTATTCTAAGCCAATCAGTCGGCAGATTTAGTTATGAAACATGCTTAATACACGTCCAGGCACCCTAATCCACAATCACACACTCTAGATCCAACCACTTTTAGAAAAATAGCACCATGTGTTTATGAGGCTTTGAAGGCACATCTAGATTGAAGCCATAGGAAAGGTTAACTTTTGTCTGATTTAGCCAGGTTTTGTGCAGAATAAAATTCTAAATTTAATTTCCAGCAAGCACAGCACGCAAGCTATAGACATTATGTGACATTAGCTGGGCATAGAAGGAATGTTCAAATAATGCATGTGGTGCTTCCTGTAAGATTTAAATAAGCTGAACTGATGATTTACTTTTTACTTTTTTCCTTGGAAATATTAAGCAGTTTGTCAGGGCTGGGGAGACAGCTCAGCGGCACAAGTACCTGCCCAGCAAATGCAAGGTCCTGAGTTCTATCCCCAATTAAAAAAAAAAAAAAAAAAAAAAGAGAAGTTCGTCAATCTTACTCTTACTCTGTGGGTTTGACAAAAACACTAAAAGAGTTTATGTCTTATATAGTTAATAGACTCTTGTTTCTTTCTTAGGTTTTAGTGATTACTAATAATTTTAACTTACAAAGAGAATAAAATTAGTAAAAAAATTAGAAACAGATACTTGTTTCTTAAACAAGGTTAGCAATGCATATGTGAAATGATGTGTTGCTTATCTTCATTACCAACCACAGGCAGTTCATTCTTTACTACTGGAAATAAGTCTTTTTAATTATTTTGTTTATTTGTTTATTTATTTATTTGGTACAGGATCTTGCTATGCGTTCCGACTCATAGTGATCCACCTGTCTCGGCCTCCCCAGGGCTAGGATAACATACATGCACCACCGTGCCCAGCTTTCGCAGCCTGCACTGCACACCTGGCATGTGGTACTGGGAATCCAACTTGGGTCCTTGTGCTTGCCAGGCAGGTGCGGAGACCTTGAGCTATCTCCCAAGACGAGGAAAATTCATGATTTCTTTAGTTCAGTTCTTTTAAGAATCCCAGCAGTAAATGTTTTAAAGATAATTCAATCACATACATGTTAATGTCTATGTTTATATAGTCATCTGAATAGATTGCTATGATCTATATATTTAGATAGTTAAGAGTAGATTGATAATTTTAGTATTCATACATGTGCATATAAAGTCAGACTGATGGAAAGGGAGATATGTAGGTATATATGAACACGTTTTTGAGGGATGAATATATTACGAAAGCAGGATTTACATCTTTTATTTTATTTATTTATTTATTTATTTATTTATTTATTTATTTTTGTCTTTTTGAGACAGGGTCTCGCTATGCAGTTGAGGCTGGCCTTGAGCTCACTGTTGTAGCCCAGGCTGGTCTCGAACTCGCACCAATCCTCCTGCCTCAGCCTCCCGAGTGCTGGGATTACAGGCGTGAGCCACCACGCCCGGCTGAAAGCAGGATTTACATCTTTTAATAGTTTGTGTATAAGATTAAATGTCATATTCTTAATGACAGATTCTTAATGACAGAATACCTGACTTTGTTGTACCCAGATTTTGTTGGCTGCATAAATAAGTATTGGCAGTAAGCTTGTGTATTTTGCCTTGAAAGGCAGTAGCTACAAATGAGCACATTTCATTTTCTTTCACTCTCTATGGTCTAACCTGTTCCATAAAACACAACAATAATTTGCATCAGATTTTGCACACCAAGAAATCAGACAGAACATGAGAAACTGATGGTGTCAGCAATTTTATACTTTATATATTTTATTTACAAATCTATATTCCAAACATTAAATTTCAATCATTTCCACTAATTATACTGAGAAATTATTGAAATAGATATTATCAGGAAAACATTCAAGAATAAGTTAGGGTGTATTAAGAAAAACAATTCGTTTTCTTCAAAATTGAAGTAATTTGCTTAACTTTTTATTTACTTTGGAAATTCACCCCCTTCAATTTACACTTGAAATTACACTCTCTGTTTCTAATACCATGTACTTTCTATTATGAATACAACACATAAAATGAAAATTTGGAAGATTTAAGAAGCAGTTCCTTTTTCACATGAAAGAAAATATTTGATATAATTGCATTGATGCATGTCTCATAAATGAGTGTTATTATAATTAGGTAATTATACATAATGGTAATTATACACGTGTAATTGTAATTATACATAATTTTAATTATACTGTAAAGCATATAATTAAATATAATTTTAATCCTATATTTGTCATATAAAATAAGTTAAAGATAAAATGTATACTAAGTCACCTAGTCTATCTTCTTAAGTTTCTTATCTAGAGATTTTTCTTAAGGATTCGTTTTACGCATCAAAATAATTAAAGCATGAGACTGATATTTGTGCAAAATGATCTCACTTCATATTTAATTAGTAGTTTATTATTTTCTGTTTATTCGTTAAAATGTACTAATGCTTCTCAATGTGAAAAATGTTCTGTGTTTATTAATGTCTGCTAGAGAAATTAAATGTGTCAACTAGCAATAGGTAACATTTATGATGCTGGCACAGAGAATTATTTCTTTAATCTCATTGCTATACCTAATGTTGAATTTCAACATAAAAATCTACAGAAGTAAAACTCTTCTAAAGAAATGTGTCTTCAGGATCTTTGGTTAAATTTTAGCTCGTTTTGCCTATCTTGGAAAATTGACTGTTTTCAGTCCTGAATTTAAGACACAGCCATCAGACTTAATCCTAACTCAGGTTTTCCTTTTATCCTCTGCCTCTTCCCCTTTGAGTAATGCCATATCTGCTTTAAAAATATTTAAAATTATTTTATGCATTTGTTTATGTATTTATTTGGTATAGGACCAGTCTATGCAGCTCAGAGTCATAGTGACCCTCCTGTTTCTGCCTCCTCAGCACTGGCATTACAGGCACATGCCATTACGTCCAGTTTTGGTGGGCAGAACCTGGAAATCAAACCTGGATCCTTGCACTTGCCAGTCAGGTACTTAGACCACTGAGCTATCTCTCCAGCCCTCCCTTAAAAATATTATTAAAAGTTTTCTATGCCTTTAAGTTTAAACTAATGTTTGCAACTTCTCTGCATGTGTGCTGTAACTATGACAATGTAATTCTGAAATGTAAAATAATACATATGGTAGTTTTCCATTGAAAGCAGAGATGCAGCTAGTGTTTGGCACTGAATTTAATAGTTGACACAGACCAGGGATTCCATAAATATTGGTTCACTTTAACAACCAGCCAAATATAACTCAAACTTCAAAAAAGAATATGCAGAGCAGCCCTACAGTGTCAAACTGGAAAATTATCTACTAAATCCAGCCAAAGTCAATTTTGGAGTGTTTTATATGTTTTATCGTCATCTATTTGAACAAATTTTTGAAAGCCTTCTTTTGTTTTCTTTCCTTCTCAAAAATATTTGAACAATCTCTCTCTTTCCATTTCTCCTGAGATCCATCCAGCACTACTCTGCCTAGTATAAATTATGATTATGTAGTAATAAAACTGCACCTCCAACAGTATAAAGTTATGTTTTCATTCAAATTTTTCTGAATAGGAAAGCTATAATTCCAACATCTAGATAAAGCATATTAACCCATTTATTATGAAAAACTGATATTGACTTTTGATATTTAGTACACAAATTGTCAAAAATAAACCTGAGGAGAATATTTCATTCAAATCACAGGTATATGAACAAACTGAGATGACCCAATTGTTTAAGTATGCTTTGCTTTCAGGCTGTTTTGGTAGCCAATCGACAAACCATATTTAATTTCCTATGTTTTTTGTTCAGGTTAGTTCTTAGCTATAGGAACTATGAAATACATTAACCTCCAAGTATAATACAGAACCATGAGGATAAATGCATTCACTCTGGAAGGGAATTACTCAATACAGTAAGTAAGAAGTCAATTTCGTTCTGCCTGTGAGATGAAACATAAATGCCATAATCTCAAAATTAGATATTTTCTTCATTCTTATTTCTCTTTCAAAATGTTTCACTGTCTTTGCAATATAAACTTGAAAAGTTATTACTGTTACAATTTGGATTTTTTTCTACTGTACATTACAGAAACAATGTCATTAGTATAAATAAATATATGAATAAATATATGGGAGGAATCTTATTCACAAAACATACAATTTTCGAAACTCTGCATATTGAACTGCTTTTATGTCATGGTGTTCAAATTCAAACATACTTATAAATTGAGAAGAGAACAATGAAAAGAGAACAAAATTTGTCTAAGAAGAAATTATGAATGTCTAGAATCAATTATGCACAAATTATGTGTGACACAAAGGTCCACAATAATCAAAGTACTTATTTGAAATGCTGAGGAAATATATTTTTAGCCATCTCTTTTAATCACACTATTCATATTGCCACACTTATTCTGACTAATATTTAATAAGAATTTATTCAACTTTATTCAAGCAACATAGCCTAGAAAAAATGCTGATGCTTATATAACAATTCTATAGACTTAGCAGAGATGCAAAATTATTTCAAAAATTCAACATCATATGAGTATTCTTGTTTGCCATGAGTTTAAGACCAGGATGGACTACACAGTGATCTTCTGTCAGAAAACATTTGCCTTACTCCCTAAAAAGAAACAAAACTCAATATTATGTATAAGTACCAATAAACTTTATTTTAAGGAGGTTGTTAATTTAATTTTGGTGCCAAGAATTGACTCAGGGCGACGCAATTATCAAGTAGGCATTACCCCACTGGTCTATGCCCCCAGACCTTAAATACTAATTCTTATGAAGTTTCAATGTACTCTATGTTTGAAAAATACATGACAATAAATAAGCATTAAATATTTATCTAAAATGTTTTAAATTAAGATTTCCCATGTAATTACCCTTTCCTCATTGTTGGAGCTCAGCTTTCAATCAGTTCTCAAATTTCCTCAGAATTCCCTGCCCTGAGTATTAGAAGGTAAAAGAAGGAAACAATTCATAGCAATTCTGAGCACTGTGAGCACAGAACGCCATGTGAAAGGGGCAGCGTGAACTTGCCGATTCCAAGCAAGACTGTAGTCTCATCACCAAAAGCTTTTCCATACACAGTGAAATTTAGGCTCCAGAGATTTTGTAAGGTCATGGTCTCAAAGTTGGTTTCGTTTTTTTAGACAACAACTTTAGGAAGCTCATGGAGAAAGACACAAGATACATTTTGTAAAATGTTCAGAAATTCAAATATTCTGTATTTATTTAATCCATTCTTACATTCCTTTTGGCCAAGTCTAAAAGAAGGATTCTAAATTTACTTCTTTTCCATATAATTAATTTTACCTCTCTCTGTGTGGCTAATCATAAAATAAGACCCATTTTATGTGCTATCAGAGAAGATCTTAGTAATCAGTAAGATATTACAAAAACAAACAACAAAAACTTCCATGATTAAGCATGATATATTTAGAAAATTAAAAAAATAGTATTGATTTCAAATATAAGATTAATTTTTTATTTCAATGATAATTCTTTTGGAAGTAGAGATTTCATTACTACATTATAGTAAAATGGCTGACAGTATTTAAAAACTTGAAATCTAGGTAAACAAACACTATTAGAATCACATAATTTGGTTGTATAATTGTAAATTAAATAACTACAATTTTTTGCAAAATACTCAGATTAACCTTACAGAAAGCAAGATATAGGAGAACTTACATTAGCAATTAACAAAATTACAAAAAAATGCAGGCACACACAATCTAATATTTGGAAAAGTAGTGACACAAGTATTAAAAGTAAAAGATGAATTTTAATTTTTCAAATGTTAGAGAATGCACTATCAAAGATATATCTCTGTCTATAAACAATTGGATTAATGGTTATAGGGGTCCCTTCATCTCATGATGGCCCCTAGAAGCAAATGGCATAAGAAACTGAGAAGGTAAAGATGAGGTAGTAGCTGCAGGCATGGGGAGGTCCATGTGCCTGATTGACAAAAACCCAAAGCATAGTAGCAACATTTACTTATACCTTTACAAAGTTAGTATCATGTGACACAAGATTGCCTAGTGACGAATTGTTGATATTAAACAGGTAGGATGCCCTCACATATATGATCAATTTCCAGTTTTAGCTGCTCACAACGAATTGTAGACAGGTAATTTTCGCTCAAAATTCATGTTCTCTTCATTGATAGAATTGAGGAACTGATACCTGAAGAGGTTAGTTCAGAAGTGGCAGAAATGGAAGTTCATATTCAAAAAGTTGGAGAAGATATTGAATGATTTGTTTCACACAAGTTTGTAGATGTTTGGTTTATCTTTGTTCTGTGGCCTTCCTTCCAAAACACAGTAGATAAAAATAGCAGCTCTGTACATAACTCACACATTATTTTTGATTAGGAAATGAGAAGGATGAACACATTCCTTCTTTACTCAATAATCTATACAATTTTTGATAAGCTGAAGTTACATTCGATAGCTATATGACCTAAAGCTATCAGTCAATGTGCAGCTGTAGTCTAACTGATGTAACAATTTACATAAAATTGACATTACACTACGTCCTGCTACACTCACTTTCTTGTAGATATCTTATGTTGAATGCCTTAAAGTCTAGGTAAGGAGAGAAAATACTTCTTAGATTTTTCCATATACTTGATATTTATGTGCACATAAATTTTTTTCTAAATATTGAATTACAATTACAAAAGTAAGTTTAATTACATTTTATAGAGCGTCAGGCAAATAGCTCAACAAATTAAAGTGCCTGTGTATTGGTCAGGGTTTTACTTAGAGGAACAGAATAGATATAATATAAGGAATGGATATTAACACAAAATATACAATCTATAAGGAATTATAAGATTGGCTTAAATAGTCAGCCACAGAGTCAGATGAGGAAGCTTGCACAGGGCGTCTGCACACTCCGGACTGAAGAATTCAATCCTGAGGTCTGGACTTCACTGTAGCGCTCCATGTAAGTCTCTATCCACCGGCTGATGGGTCTGCGATGGAAGACTGAAGTATGTGTTATGGACGCTGAAGAGTCTGCAATGGATGGTGAAAGATTGAAACTGGAGGCCGAAGAGTCTGCGCTGCAAGCCAGATGATGAAGTCCAGTCTGAATGCGAAGACTGAAGCTTCTCTGACTAAGTGTTGTTGACTCCTTCTTCAGCCCTTTAAAAAGTCTTTTTGTGCTCAGTCATTCTGACGTGGGTTCTTTGTACCCTAGGGTGGAACCAATCATACCCTAAGATGGGCCCTTGATCCTGCTCTAGGGAGGAGCCAATCATATCCTAGGCAGGCCCCGGTCACGCTCCATGGAGGAACCAACTGTACCCCAGAGTGGGGTTCCCACCAACAGGGAACCAAGCCGCTAAGTCATTCAGCCAAGTTGACACATTGCATCAACCACTACAGCCTGCAAGCATGCACAGGGCCCAAGCGTTCTATCCAGGACCTGTCATACTGACCCTGGCCCTGGGGTGCGTCAAGACAGCAACTGAGACTAGGTATGGTAGCACTGTGGTGCACAATTGTAATCCCAGCTCTTGGGAGACTATAAATGGTGGATTACTATGAGTCCAATCTAACAGTGAGACCCTGAACACCCTGTAGACCCTTCCATGAAATACACACACACAAAAAGAGAATTTAGTGGACTGAATAATTTTGTCCTCTCAAATTTCAGGTTGAGCTCCTCACTCCAACTGTGATGACACTAATAGTGTTGTGTCACTGTGCTGTGATGCTGGACCTCTTATGAAATATTAGGCTCCTCAGAGGAGGCACTCCAGAAAGTTCTAGCATGATGCTTCTGCCATATAAAGGTAAAAGGGACAAGACGAAAATATCCAAACCAAAATTGACTTTCTTTTGAATATAATCATACCATGCTCATCACTTTATATTAGCCTGTCAGCATCTAGTACTATGAAAAGTAGATTTGTGTTATTTTTAAACCATTCAGTGTATAGCGTGAATAAATCATCTCAAGTGAGTAAATCATTTTCAAACACATAAAATGGTATTATAGTTGTTCTCTGTGTTCTGTGCTTACTTGTTACTTACATTTTCATTTTCTATCAGTTTTTCTCTTTGTTTACCTTTAATTTGGTTCCTCATGGTATCATATATCTCCAAGTAAAAATATTTCTTCAGTACCTCTTCAGTAGCAATCCTGTTCCTGATAAATTCCTCAGTAGTTTTCTTTTTTTTTTTTTTCTGAAAGTATCTGTTTTGTTAAGATCCTTGGAATGCTGGTTATGTCATGAAGGTGCTGCTTCCTAAGCTGCTTATCTCACAGATGAGCTCATCTCTCACTGTGCTCTTAGGAGGCAGTATCTACTTGCTGGTGGGGCATTACAGTCATGGCTGAAAAAGGTATTCTGTCCCCTGATCTGTCTCTCCCCCACCACACACAGCTATGTCTCTTTCTCACTCCTTCCTGGAAGCTATGGGATGAGCAGCTTTCTCTTACCTTACCTCTCTTTCATGTAATTTCTGCTGGAAGCCAAACAACCATGGATGAAGTCCTACAAAAACTGAGCCAGAAATCCACTTCTCATTCTAAATTCCAGGTGTTAAGTATGCTGTCCCAGTTATAGGAAAAATGGCAAGTGAAAAATCCTTATTTCAATGTTAATTATTGGAGATTATTTTATTAGCTATGTACTCTAAATTGTTATATATTTTTCTTAAAGCATTTTGAAATTCTTCCTTTAAAATGAGTATGAGGATGCAGAATTGATAGCAGAAAACTTCCAAAATATGAGAAAACAATCTGACATTCAGTTACCTGAAGCATACAGACCTCCACATAACATAAACCCAGGAGCAGTCAACTCATGTCAGGATTTACCTTGAAACCATATACAGCATTTTATAGATATTTTGACAGTATCAGCCATCTGGATGAGTCAAGGCCATTCCTTGACCAGCTTGTTCTGTGGTAAGGCCTAAGAGAATGTCTTCTCCTTAGATGAATCTCTTTAGACACAGCATACATCATAGATCTCTTTCCTCTGTGGCCCCATAATCTTGGAACACCACTGAGTTATAGAATGTTACAGTATGGGTTCTCTTATATCCAGAATCATCACTGACTTTGAAGGACTACGGTTAAAATATTGGCTATCCCTGTAGGCCTTCTTTTCTCTAATTTTTTGGTCTTCAAACTTAAGTTGTTAACCCTCCATAAGAGAAGCTCAGTGATATTACTGTGTAATATAGGTACTTGAGTTTAACATTACTGTCTTTCTGAATATCAAATACCTTAGATTTATCATGGAATTATTGTTCTCCATCAATTACTGATATTCTAATAAATCCATGTAGAATGTGATTTAAAAAAAATAGTCACATGTTTGTACAAAGCAATTTAGAAATCTAACCATATACAAAATGGTAGAAGGTCAATCCTATGGAATTTTTCCTTGTCTCATTGTGTTTCATTACCATTTTTTAAAAAATAAATATTTACCTGATAGTATAGCAATAATTGAAGTGACATTAGAAGCAGCATACATACAAGAGAAGAAATGAGAGGCATACCAAGTATGGTTTTAGTCCTACACATTGCTATCCTCATTGTCACAACCCTATTAGCGAATCTTAGAACAATTGTCTAATTTATCCTGTGTAAATAAGTGCATGGTTTTGCCTCTGCCATATTTCCTAACCTTTCTGCTTTCTTCCTCTTCAAAGGATTGTTTAATCCTTTAGCATTTGATTTCCATTTAGTGGTGTTCTGTCATTCCATTTTTATTTTTTCTTTTGAGGTATTACTCCAGGGAGACAAGGTGTTCACAAATGTATGACTGGTTTATTTTACTTGTGAGTATATGTTCAAGATACATCCACTTATATATGAAGGCTTCAAGTTTAACAATATTTGTAGCTGAGTAATATTCCATTGTATAAAATCACCACATCCTTTTCAGCCATTCTCAGGTGATGGGTATTTTGATTGCTTCCAAGCTTTAGATGTCACACACTGTGCTGCTGTAAACTTAGTAGTACAAACATGACTATGAACTGATGTTGCTAGTTCTTCCAGGAAAATTCCCAGTAGGGGTATAACTGGATTGAAGGAAATTTCCAGTCCTAGTTCTTTAAGGATTCTGCACACTGATTTTCATAATGCGTGAACCAGTCTGCATTCTCATCAGTGGTGGAGAAGTGTTACTTTTCCCCCACAGCCTCTCCAACATTTGTTGTTGGTTAATTTACTTACGGTGGATATTCTTTCGGGGGTGACATGTTATCTAAGAATTGTTTTAATTTGCATTTCATAGATGACTAATGATGTGGAGCATTTCTTTGTGCATTTATAAGCTCCTTCTGGTTCTTCATCAGAAGTGTGTGTTCCTCTTAGATGTCCATTTCTGGACTGGATTTTTCAATTTTGTGACCCTAATGTTTTTAGTTCTTTATAAATTCTAAATAGAAGACTTTTGTCTGAATACTTATTAGTTATTTTTTTTAATTTGTGGGTTGTTTTTGAACAATGTTGGTAATTTATTTTGTCATGCAAAAACTTCTTAGCAAGATGAGGTCCCAGCTGTCGATTTGTTTAAGTGTTACTCGTGCATTTTTTTTCCCATGCAATGTTTGCCTACCCTGGTATCTTCAAGATTTCCTCTCACTTTCTCTTCCAGGAGCTTTAGTGTTTCTCTTTCAATGTTTAGATATTTAATCCATTTTGACTCTAGTTTAATGCATAGTGATAGATGTGGATCAAATTTTATTTTTCAAGCACCATTTGTTGAAAAGGCTATTTTTCTTCCAGTAAATATGTTTGGCCCCTTTGTTGAAGATAAGGTGGCTGAGTGCATTTGTGTTTGCTTCTGCATCTTCTAATTTATTCCATTATTTCTCAGGCATATTTTTTTTTTGCTAATACCATGCTAATGTTATCATTGTAGCATGTAGTATAATTTTAAGTCAGTAATTTCAATGCTTCTTGCCTTATATTTGTTTCCTGGGATTGTCTTTGCTATTCTAGGTATTTCTATGCTCCAAATAAATTTTAGGAATTATTCCTCCATTTCTGTGAGATATGTTGATAGTATTTTGACAGTGATTGCATTAAACGTGTATAACAATTTAGGGAGTATTGCCATCTTCACAATGTTTGTTATTCCTATCCAGGAGCAGGGAATATCTTTCCAGTTTCATTAATCCTCCATGATCTCTTCTTTTCAGAGTACTGCAGTTTTCACTGAATAGATCTTTTACTTCTTCAGTTAGATTAATTCCAAAGTGTTTCATTTTCTGTGGTGCTATTGAGAAATACTATTGATTTTTCTGTGTTGACTTTTTATCCTGATATGCTGCTGAATTTGTGTATTGTCCTTGTAGCTTCTTGGTGTAGTTCTTTGGGTTTTCCAAGTAAACTACCATGTCATCTGCAAAAATGATAGTTTTACTTCTTCTTTTCCTATCCTTATTCTTTTTATTTCACTCTCTTTTCTAATGGCTGTAGTTAATGATTGCAGAACTATAATGAATAGGAGCACGCATAGAAAACATCCTTGTCTTATATCCAATCTGAGAGTAAAAGATTTCAATTTTACTCCCTTCAGAATTATGTTAGCTGTTGGATCGTCATGGATGGCTTTTATCAGATTGAGGTAGAGGCCATCTATTCCAATGTACTGTACGACTTTGAACATGAAAGAGTGTTGGAGTTTGTCAAAAGTCTTCTCTGCATTAATGGAGATGATCACTATGTTTTTGGATTTGGCTCTATTATATCATGTACTACATTTATATATCTATGTATGTGGAACCATCCTTGCATTACTGGGATGAATCCTACTTTGTCGTGATGTATAATCTTAATGATGTGCTGTATTCTATTTGCGAGGATTTTATGGGGTTTTTTTTGCATCTGTGTTTATGAGAGAGATTGGCCTGTAGGTTTTTTTTTCAGTTATATCATTCTATGATTTTGGTATCAGTATAGCATTTGCCTCCAGGAATGAATTTCAGAGGATTGCTTCCTTTTCAATTTCATTGAAGCTTTTGAGGAGTACTGGGATCACATCTGCAAATTTCTTATAGAATTTAGTGGGGAAGCTATCAGAAACTGGACTGTTCTTTGCCAGTAGGTTTTTCATTTGTTTGTTTGTTTGTTTTTTTAATTACATTTTGTATTTCATTGGCTTATTTGTGCTATTGAGAGTTCTTATATCTTCTTGATTTCGATTTGCTAAATTGTACCTGTCTAGTAATCTGTCCATTTCATTTGTGTCTTCAATTCTGTGAGAGTATAGATTCTCAGGATTTAATTAATTGATACCTTCAGAAGTTTCCATGCATAATCTGATCAGCATGTTCCAAGAGAGAAAACTCACTTTAGAAGGACCTGACCGAACGAAGCTTCTTCATCTGTGATCGCCAGGAGGCAGAGTTAGGCATGAGTACAGGGGTGAAATGGAAGAGAGACAAGACTTACACAGCAAGGCCACACCTCCATAGATCATAGTGTGTACTGTGAATAGTGTTCCACTAATCACTTAATAGACCCCAATGTCAGTCACACTGAAAGTCCAATCTAAGTACTACAAAAGATGAAACTATTAGTGGATTTTGGGGGAGATTCCTTTATGATAAAAGAATAATTGTTTCTCTTAATTACATAACTGGTTACATAAGTCCATGTATGGGAAAGACTTTAATAAAACAATAAAAACACATAAAGGTCCATGTAAAGAAATGGTGAAAACTAAATATGTTATGCATTCTAATTAAGCAGAGTATGATTTTAACAACTTCCTACAGTTATGTAACATGTTTATATCAAAAGCTGCATGATTTTTGTAAGTCTTTATATGATTAGTAGGGAAGATCATTTTTACTCTACAAAACAGAAAATTTTAAACAGGTTAAATGAAAATAGTCATAAAAGACTATATGTCATATGACTATATTTATATAAAATGACAGGTTAAATTCAGCAACAGAAAACAGCTCAATATTCTCCTAGGTGTAGAAAATTAAGCATGAAAACCAATATGAGGGATTTGAGAATGACTGAAATGTCCTGTTTTCATTGTGATGGTGGTTTCATTATTTTGTAATGTTGAGAAAAGCTAAATATGTAATAATTAATAAATACATGTTACAGATTTCATGGCATGCTATTTACTTACATTTCGCTATATTGATTCTTCTTAAATTTAAGGTGTGCTTAATTTCTGAATAAAACAATAGACCATTATGTTGCCATAGGTTGATTTCTATACAACAAATATTGTGTAGTTTTTGCAAATTGGATTCTTCAAATTGAGGCTCTGAGAAGAGTGAGTCCATGAAAGTGATCACTTAGAAAGAAAGTGTTTCCCAGAAGGACGAACAGAATAGAAGGCAGAGAAAGCAATCACAAGAAATATATCTGTGGTGTCAAGCCCCACTAAACCCATACATAATCATGGTGTATTCCAAGTCAGTTGTCACAAACCAGGTAAGCACTGAATAATGCTGCCGCTGAGGACTTGAAAACTCCCAGACATTTCCAGATACACTTCACTCACAGTGGGGTTCTTATCCAAGAGATTAAAGGAAATTTTCTGTCAAAGGCCCTTAGTGCTGATTGCTGGTAACACAAGCACATTCAGCATTGAAGTGCTCCTAACTGATAGAGGGATATGAGCACATCGGCCAAGCAGCACCCACAGCTGCTCATCTCAGATGCAGGCATGCCTCACACTAGATTCTCCACACTGATCTTGCACAATGGTAACTGCTCATTATTCTAAAGAGGGCAAACACCACAACAGGGCAATTACTGTGATGAGCTAAAGACCTTGCTGCTGAAGTTGTTGAAAATTTTAGGCTCTAATTGCCAGGGAATATTTCAATCCAGATAGGACAGAGTGATATACTTTCAAGCTGAAAAAGAATGCTTCTGGTACCAGCTATAGTTTACCTAACAGTAGGCCTACACTTTTGTAGAACACGGTGCTGTCCTAAATAACCTTCATCGCCAACATTCCTGAGTCCCTTCCAGAATTCACCTCCCTGAAATTATATTTTCACAGGTATATTACATAGGAAACATGAAGAGATGTCCAGTAGATTCCTTGGGTTTTACGGCTTACACGCTTTATATATTTTCTTAAACTCAATACATATCTAATAATTTATCACGTCATGAAGTTTATTATTAAATATTTGTTCAATTTCCTTGCCTACTTGTTCACTGTCATAAATATCAACAACAGCCAGATGTAACAGCAGTGCTAGCATCTATTTTTATGTCTTAGTGTGTGACATGCTATTTCCCCAAATCTAGCTATACTGAATTTAAAATTGTAATAGACATCTAGAAAATCCATTCTTAGCTTTTCAATATTATTTATTCTTTTGGAGGCACAAAATCACATAATGGATGCTGACTTCTACCATGTCCTATTACTTAAAGAACATATACTAAACCCATAAGATTTCGTATGTATCCATAAGGATTCTCTCCAGTGTTAACCATAACGACAACCTTAAATTGTTGTTCACTGTGAGGCATGACCACTGCTTCCCAGAACTGTGCTCATTATTACACTCCTTGTTGGAAAGAAAATCCTTTGGACTGTGCGGTATTGGTGCTATCTGAGGTCCCACATTATAAGATCAGACACTTTCTTATCCCTGGGTTAGTTGTTGTTTGAATTCATTGTAAAAGGAGAGGGAAACTTTTATAAAGTGCATGTTTTTCTGTTAGTGAATCATAATAATGTACTGTGTGACGTCATTTTCATCATTAATGGTCCATAGACATGACAGAGTACCTAGAAGATTTTTATGCAGCTTAAAATTTTTATCATTTAGTGACACAGAAGTCATCTTATATTGCATACAATTATGGTATTGCTGGTGTAAACATATCTACTAGCTGTTACTTACATTAAATTGTAGAACATATAATTATGTACAGCATATAGCTGGATAATGAAAATAAATTTCTATGCTGCTGCTTTATACATTTACTGTACTTATCTCATATAGTGTATGTTTTCTTATCTAAAATGCTCACAGTAAAATAATTTCTTCATAGACAGGCAGCAGGGTCAGATATCTCTTGTATGTTGTTGAGTCTTGATTTCATTAAAGCCACATCCAATGATGGACATATATATATCTTTCAAGTTTATGAGAGTATAATGCCATGTTCACCAGTCATGAAAAAGCCTAACAGTGTCTGTTCACTGAAGTTAAGTGTGGGATAACTATCCTACCCATTTAAAGAGTTCAATGTATTCAACAAGATATTACTTCTAGTGGATTTCTTTGAAACATACAGAAAACCTTGGATATTACATTTATAATTCAGATTTTCAAGAAGAGTTGCTATCTGTTTCAGCCCTCATAAAAATAAGATTAGGTTTTCAGGTGCACAGAGCATCTTGTCTTTCCTGAGGTGCTTAGAGTTTCCTGGCAGTGAAGATGAAGACTATCCATTAAATTCAGGCAAATGCTTCTTCACATTTTGGACTCAGTCCTATTGGTTCATCTACATACTTGTTTACCCAACTACTCTATCAATTTCTTCTAATTTTGCTTCTTTGGACAAGCAGCAGCAAGCAGTCAGCAAGCCCAGCTCTGAACCATAGTCTTGGGATACTTAGGTATCCTCACCTCATACCCTTCCACTCTTCCTAGCTCCTGAGATCTTATCACCTATGAAAAATAGAAAATTCTCACTCATGATTTCCTTTCAAGAATTTACACACTTGATAATGTTTTCTGCCAGGAGACATTTTCCACTCACAAAAACATAATGTGGCAAACCATAGACAAAACATAACTTTATTTTTCTTTCAGCAGTAGATCCTATGAATAACTGCAAGAACACACAGATATAAGTCGTAAGACCAACACAAGCTGAACACATGTGTATAATTGGGTGTATACAATGTATCCACCAGTTTCCACAACTTCTTTGTTTCTGGACCTGGAAGTCTGTATCCCAGATTCACCATTTTCTTATGTCATGGGTAACTACTGTCACTCCCCTAAATTTCTCAGCAATATGTAGTTATTTCGGTAGAAAGCACAGGCATAACCCTAAATCAGAGGTTGCTACACTATACCTTCCTAGTAAGACATGAAGACTTCGAATTGTATGCCACTATGAACTTTTCTCCAGCGGCGGTACTGAATACTTTAAACACCATGATCTGCTATAGTTTGAATCTTTAGTGATGTCCTAAGTTACAAGGGTTGAAACCTTGGTTTGCAGTCTGTCATCGCTGAGAGCGGGCAAAAATCCAAATGAGGCCTATGGGGAAGTGCCATTTTTATATCCTTTGAGCTGTGTCCTTGAGAAAGGAGATGGACTCTGGTTTTTCTTTCTCACTGTTTCTTTCATTTCCTGGTATTGAGATAAGCCACGTGTTGTAATAAGACTTTCCTTGTGTATGATCTCAAATATTTTTCTTGTAAAGGAAAGTTGATTAATATGGTCAAAGGAGAAATTATGATTACACACACTCACATCAGACAGCTCTTATCATTATCTAACAGTTATTCAGAGCAATATTTTTGAATAGGTGGCTAGAGTCTAAAGTGGACCAGTAGGCACATGGAGGTAGTGCAGGGATCCCATTACACAAAAATTCTTTCTACATGGAGATATCTCTTGTCATCCTGTTTTCTACATTTATTTATCTTATAAGACCTTATAAAATTATCATATATACAGATTGAAAGTATTGATACTCTGCACTGCCGTTGAAGTGGAGCTTTACAGAAGCCAAGTAAGAAAACAAAGTAACGCAAAAGTTCACTTCTTAGTGATTCTAAAACAACAAAGGCACTCATTACAAGGTTCTGAGCACATATTCAAAGCAGATATATTAACATCAGAAAATACCAAAAACAGATCCATAAATCATGGAATAATACTTCTTGAAATTATTGCCTCTCCCCTAAATTGGAAGTCAGAGGTAGTGCCGTTTATGGGTCAGAAAGGCAGATATTGAGACTACTTTACTTTTTTGTTATTTTTCCTTTTTTCGGAGGGGAAGGAAGAGTATGCAGGGTGTTCAGAAAGTATAAAGGGGAACATATGGAAGGGAAGGTGAAGCACAATGGGCAAGATATAGTGTGCACATATACAGTTTTTTTCAAGATGATGATCATGTAACAAATATACAATGCATTTGTTTAATGTCTGAGGTGTTGGACTCTCCTGTATCAGTTTCATAAGTAGGGGGCACTGGAGCATGAATAGCAGAACTCAAATGTCAAAACAGTACAAATTAACCTGACAGGCTTAGAACAGCTGCCCTGCTCACCGGGGCTGGGTGGGTGTCTGGGTTGCACAACCATTTACTCAGGCTGTCATTGAGTTACTAGGAAAGTTAAGCATAGCTTTGTAGACTCAGAGAAGCTCCTGGAAGCCAGTACTTGGTTTTTCCAGGACCTTGTCTATACACCTATTACTTTTACTGTTGTTAACCTGTACCTTTTCATTGTAATAAACCACAACTCTGAGCAAAACATCTCTTCTGAACTTGGGCCCCCAAGATCCTACCTACCCAAACACAATCTGTGATGTTTTGTTGACCTTTGATATCTATAAGAGGAAAGTGATAACAATTACATCAAATACAAAATCAACTACACTTTGTAAAATCTGTTTTATTTATTTCTCTAACAGCATACAATTTCTCATGAGAATCACTATACATAGTTTTGAGAAAAAGCCTAGAAAAATTACTACTACATCAGTTATCTCTGTCATGCATAGTTCTTTAAAGACTATTAGCCTCATTTGAAGTATCTCTTATTTGAGGAGTGCTATCTTATACTGCAGTTTTCCACTGGAATAGCTACGTTCAGTTTTCTACCCATGCATTTTTTCATTGTATGAAAAAGTAAGATTTCATCACTAATATGAGAATAACAATGATTAACATGCTGCTTATCTGATTATCTTCAAAATTATAGCACTAGATATAAATCAGAAAATTTCTCACAAAATAGAAACAAAACAACATAAAATTTTGGGCCCGGTAGGATGGCTCAGTGGTCTAAAGCACCTGCTTAAGAAAGCTTGGGCGGCTGCAGGGACCGTGGTTTGATCCCCAGCACCACATGCTGCACCAGCCCTGCCCTCAGGGCAGGCTGAGCCAGCCATAAAAATAAATAAATAAACAAATAAAAGTTCTGAAACAAGAAAATAAAACTAAATTTAAAAATTCTTTAAAAAAAGAACATAAAATGTCTTTTCCGTGAATCATTATAAAGTACTAAAAAATGAAGGATATTACCATATATACCATAATGTTTTTGAAACACCAAAATACTACATGTAATTTGGGGAAGTACTTTCTCTTTAAAATTAACTTATATTAATCACTTTTTATTTGTTGTGACAAATTATAGACAACTTAAATAAGGAAATGTTTACTTTAGTTCAAAGCTTTAAGGCATTCAGTCCATACTCATCTGGCTCCAAGCCAGAAGCAGCAAGGTAGAAGGGCATAGCAGACAAGTCTTAACAAATCACTGTAAGAAAACAGAGCTAGGAGAAGGGCAACCAAGAAGAAATTGAGAACCAAAGGCCAAGTCCCTTGACCCAAACAGGAACGCCTAGAAGTGTGCTTTACTAATTTGATGAATTTCTCTCAATCCAGTCAAGTTTACGACCATCATTAAAGGACACGAGATATCAATTAAAAATTCTGGTAGTTAATCCATATTTTTTGAATGAATTACATAATTAGTTGGTCATAGGCTTAGTTGTCCGTGCATTATGATCAGTGATTTCATTTGACTGTAGTGTCACTTAGGATAATTATGTCTGTCTTGCATCTGATGATGAACAGCTGCTCTCCATCCTACACTGTTTTAGAGCTCTCTCCAATCTACTGACAAGGATGTCAATTTCATAGCAACATCTTATAACATATGCTCTTGCCCATAGAGCCATACTTAGGTATATGTTGTTTTATTTGTTTATAATTAGCTTTTTCTCTAGTTCTTCTAGCCCTATGATCAAGATCATGAGATATTAAAAGTAAATATCTCATTCTTTGTAGATACATTCTGAAATGTTCATTACACATTGAATTAGTTAATATTTCACTCAATTAATATATTTATCTTCAGAAAACCAATAGAATTTACCTAAACTAAGAAATTTATGGCTTAATGACTTTGTTTTAAATACATATGTAGATGTATTTCATGGGCCAATTAATCATATTTAATACAAATTTTATCCAAATGACTCCACAGACTGTTAGTCCACAAAATGCTACAGCAAAATGAGTTTCATCTATTTCTTACTTACTATTAAAGAAATGGCGTCCACTTTAATCTGCTCAATAATAACAGCAATCCAGAATCCTATTTGTTCTGTAGCGTACTGCCAATTGTGTGAATGCTTTTCCTACTTTGAATTCCCCCTAATATAAACTAAACAAGCAACTTAGACAGAAGTGCATAAAAAATGTTCTAAGAGGTAGGTGGAGTACTATGCATGGGGAAGTGTGACTTACTCAGCAAAACACCCCTGCAAGAATGAAATCAAGCCAAGTTTCACA
>PVJA010023818.1:0-32586 GCA_004027025.1 Myocastor coypus | reverse complement strand
AGCAGAGAGCAACAGCTACAGCTTGAGTCTGTCTCTCTGTCGCTCTTTATATTACATTCAGGCTCTCTGCCTAAGGATATCCACCCTAGACTACACCCACAGTCTCAGCCTTACTCAGACAGATAATCCCATCAGTACTAAAACCCATAATCCCAGGGATCATGGATCAAGTCTCAAACTCTAGAAGTCTCCGCCCAATGACTACATGAGGCTTTGGGGGAACAACTAGACATAAACCATAACACTTGGGCTTTGGGTTTTGAGTCTATTGCAAGATCTTCCCTATTCAATTAGTTGGGGCTGAGAAGTTGCTGCCTCTTTGGCCCAGCCCCTGGTTCTTTGGCACTGTGCCATGATATTTTCTGTGATCCTTAGTTAGTTCCCATTTTGGAATATCAGGAAGAACAGCTGTTTAAAACAACTATGTCACTTTTGGCTATAGCTGTACCATCAGCCATGGCAGTAGCACCAAACACAGCCTAGAGAATGACATAACTGACCAATGATTTCCCACCTTGGGGCCAGGGAGATAGCTCAGTGGTGTAAGTGCCAGCCTGGCAAGTGCAAGGTCCTCGGTTCAATTCCCAGTACCAAAAATAAATAAATAAACAATTGCCACCTTTAATTGTATGAACTAGATTTTTGTTTATATAACAAAACCTAAAATAATTCAGAAAATTATATGCAGTATGCAAGTGTTGAATTTGTAAGTTTTTCTCTCAAAGGTTAAAATTTGAGGTGAATTAGGGAGAAAATAGAGAAGTGGAAGAAGACAAAGTGATTGGAAGTATAGTTGGGGGAGAAAAAGGAATCACCCAAACTTTGGATAACTGCTACAAAAGAGTGGAGAGGAAGAGGGAGAAAAGAGATTTAAAAAGAAAGAAAGGAGAGAGAGAGAGAGAGAGAGAGAGAGAACCAAACCACAGCCACAAAAAGACTAGAAAACATGTCCACACTAATATAAAAATAAGGTCAAACAATGAAAGAGAGAGAAAAAAATGGAAAACACAAAGCTACCACCATCATAACAACAGAAAACAATCAAGGGAGAGAGATAAACAGAAGAATACAGAGAAATGTCCACTTCCAGGTATGTCTGTACTGTCACTGGTAAACAACATATGGAGACAGAGTCTCAGTCCATGTTGATTTATCTCAGCAACCCAGCAGTAGTTTTTTGTAAGGGTAGTGGATGATCTCATGGAGCCTGCGCCTTCTGGCAGAGACCAGACTCATTCAGCCTGCAGCCATCAGTGCACCTTCCACGGGCCTGGGCCCTGCTGGGAGCCACTAGATGGAGCCAGCATCTGCTCTTGAGTTCTGAGCTCAGTTGGCCCCAGACAGCTGTTGACCACTGGAGCTCTCCCCTGCTTGTTCTCTCTCTCCTCTCCCTGTCTCTTTCTCTCGCTCGCTCTCTCTTGCTCTCTCACTCTCTTTGGACAACTGAGTTTTGAGCCCTCACTGCCAGCTAATGCAGTCCTTCCTGTCTGCTGATCCTTTCCACTGCTACATCTGTCTTTGGAGGCCTCCAAGGTTCCTAGCAGTCATTATTTGTCCACAGGTTTTATCTACTCCTGTTGGACAGTGAATCCTGTCTCAGGGAGAAGGTGCCACCAGCTGCCACCTTTTTGGTTGAAGTTTCTTCCTTCCCCGTTTCTGTAGGCATCAGTTTCCACTTCAGATCCTTCCTTGGTCCAAGGGACCTACTTCCCTCCTTCTGTCTTCCTAGTGTTGTTATAGTCCAGCATCTGGAGACTGACTGTTAGGCTTTTTTTCTGCTGCTTACCAGTTCACCATCTTGGTGTTCCTCTCAATTTTTGTTTTATTAGCAAGTATATGTTCACAGTATATAATAATTATCTTTATCATGCGGAGTTTGTACATGTATATAACACATCTTTTTTTTTGGGGGGGGACAGGGTTCAAACTCACGACCTTGAACTTGCCAGACAGGCACTTGTGCCACGGAGCTATCTCCCCAACCCCTATATAACACATCTTAATTCTCCCCCCCACACACACACCACTTCCCCTCTCATCTCACACTTTTGGTTCTCTTCCCATTTGCAAATGTTCTATTCCATTTTTCCAGGTGTGGTGGTAAATATCTCTGATTCCAGGAGTATCACAGTGAGTTCAAAGCCAGCCTGTACTACATAGCAAGACCAAAGGCTCTGTATTTTCATGTTTTCCTTCACTTTTTAAAAAAAATTCCTTTCCCTTACTTACCTTTTTTCTTCCTCCATCTCTTGTTCACCTTCCCACTTGAAAAAAAAAAAAGATATCCCTGCTTCCTCTTATCTTTTATTCCGCTCTTTATATTTTCAGGGTTTTTATATAAGAAAAATCACATAATATTTAAGCCTGTATTTATTTCATGTTATGTTCTCAAGGTACACCTACCTGCTAGACATTTTCCTACAAATGCCTCAAGCATGTCCTTCTTTATGGCAAAGTAGTACTCTGTTGCACATAAATACCATATTTTTTTCATCCATTCTTCTGTAGGTAAGCATATAGCCATTTCCAAAATTTTTGTTTGTTTCCATGCTTTAGTTATGAGCTGTGCTAATGTAATCATTAGTATGAATATATAGCTGTAATATGATGACTTTCATTCTTTTGAGAATATTCCTAGAAGGAATAACTGGGTCAAATGGAATTTCTATTTTGTTTTCTGGGAAATCTCCCTAGTGCTTGTACTAGTTTACATTCCCCCCAAATTTGCATTTTAAATGGAAGCCAAGGAAGAAGCTGACCTTGACAAATAGAAATTCACCTATTGTAAGATTTCAGGACCACTAGCCCTTGCTGCAAAGACCCTCAGGAGCAGGAAGGGCAGCTTTATATGCATCAGGGCCTCCTTACTAGTGCCCACTCTGCCTGGCCTTGTCAGTGTGTCAAGGCACTTCTGTTTATAGGAACGCTGCTTGATGTACAGTAGATCCCAAGTAGTCCTCACTTAAGGTATCTCTGACTTCATCCCAACTAACAGGCATTTATTTTCTTTGTTGTAAATTCTGGGCCTGCGCTGGTAGGCTATATGCAAAATGACAGAAAGTTTAAACATCTTTGTATTAGGTTTGGAACTGGAGTTAAACAAGAACACCATGGATGAAAACTAGTAGTTATAGAAGCTCAGTTGTACCCATGCCCAGTGCTGCACAAGACCTCATCATCAGACCTTAGCTGGTCATCATCAGACCTCACACCTCCTCAACATCCCTTCTCCAAGATAGGGCAAGGAGTAAATTCTGTGAGCTCTTTCCTCACCAATTTGTGTACTTTTGTATATGTTATATTTCAATAAAATTAATATTAAATAAACCAAGATTACTGAAACTCAGAGAAGTGTTGTTACTTGCCTAAAGTCACCCAGGTGGTATCAACAGAAGCAGGTTTGTCTCACTTTGGAGCTCTCTTAGCCCATGCTCTACACAGCCATTCTCTGTGTTTGTTAATAAATTAGTCATGCCATATGGTATGCAGTTAATAAAAATAGCTGGTATTTTTGTTCTCCTACACAATGACTGTTCCATCTGGGCATTTACCGTATAGAGATGTCCTTATATATATATTTTTTAATTTTCTCTGAACAATTTACTTCTTTCCTTTATCCTGACCATTTGCTTCTTCTTGAGAGCTGAACAAATGAGTTAGTAAAATAGTCATATAATGCAGTTTTAAAGACAATTTCCTAGATTGATTTATTCACTTAGTCCATATATAATTAAATGCCTGTTGCAAGCAAGAGACTAAGACTAAGAAGTCAAAAGAAATTGTCTCTTCTTTCAAGGGACTTAAAGTCTAATAGGGCAGGCAGATTTATTCTTCCAAAGTTGAATCAATAGACAGTTATAGCTTCCAGTTGGAGGCCTCACAAAGTGAATCTGACTTTTGAAATTATCTATTAAAAGATACTTGTTAGCTGAGGGGTCAAGGTGTGGCAAGGCCAACGTCCCCAGACTAGGTGTCTTACAAACTTGTAGATGGAAATTTGTAGATGGGAATGGAGCTCAGTGTTGAATAATGTGCATAGCATATGCCCAGGCTTTGGCTCAGTCTCTGGCACCAAACACAAGCTAAAACACCAGAAATGTATTTTCTGACAGTTCTGGAGGCTGGAAGTCCAAGAAAGAGGTGCCAGCAGAGGTGGTTTCTGAGGACGGCTCTCTCCTTGGGTTGTACACTGCTTTCTTGCTCTGTCCTTTCATGACATTTCCTTTGTGCCTATGCAGAGAGAAAGAGAGCCCTCCAGTGTCACTTTTTGTAAGGACGCCAATGCTGTTGGGTTCTTGCTGTACCCCATGACCTCATTTACCCTTCATTACCTCCTTAAAGGCCCTGACTCTTAAGTACAGTGGGTCACATTGAGTGATGGACTGCAGCATATGCGTGGGGGAGGGGCACGAATCAGCCTGTGACACTGTTCCTGGGGTTCTCCTGCCACCATTTCTTCCTGATGCCATCTCACTGATGTACCCCATGTTCCTCCAAGCTTTTTAAAGGATCCTTCCAGTTCATTTCCCTGCCCTAGGAGTCTTCATTTAGTCAGTGTCTTCATTGCTTTCTCATCACTGGAACACAATACCTGACACCAACAATTTAAAGAAGGAAAGGTTTATTTTATGGCTCTCTGTGCATAGAGATTTCAGTCCATAGCTGGCTCTGTCATTGGCAGGGCAGCCTAGCAAGGGGCACAGCAGCGGAGGTTGAAAGAGACCGAGGGAGGAGAGAGGCAGACAAACCCTTCCAGCCCATGCCACTGCGGTCTACCTCTTCCAACAAGTCTTCCCCTCCCAGATCACATCTAGCTGTACTAATCAGCAGGTGAGCATCCCATCCACATGATCTGCTCACCTCCCAGAAGCCCCACCTGTGAGCACACAAGGTTTGGATGACATTTTGCTATAAACCATGAAAGTCACTGTTTCCAGTCTGCTCCCTGATGTCTGTTCTAAAGGGTACAGAACACTGATGTTTTGTCAATCACCTCACTTCAGATGTTCCTGTCATCCAAAGTGATCATAGTGGAAAGTAGCAGTTGTCTTCTGTGTGGGAGTCTTCTCTTTCCATGGTCCTGACGTGTTCCCAGCTGTCCTGTGTCATCAGAGTCCAGGATAGGGTTTTATACGTAAGTAAAGGCTCTGAACATGCAATTTCCTTTCCCCTTCTCCTTAGCAACACCAGATCTATCTGAACTAAGTCCCTGTCTTACAAATGGCTTACCTCTCTCACTAGAGCTCTTTGCTGACATCAGAGCCAAATTAGCAAGATGTGGCTAAGTATCAGAAGACCTAAACCTGGGTTAGGTCCAAGGATCCTCATCACTTGCTGCATCTGCAACAGGGAGGAGAAAAGAGTGATGGAACTGGATTTCAACCAGAAAGTCAAAGTTCCATACTTTATTATAAAGTGTGGCCAATTAAAAAGTTATATGTGGGGCCCAGCGGGATGGCTCAGTGGTCTAAAGCACCTGCTTGGGAAAGCTTGGGCAGCTTCAAGGACCGCGGTTCGATCCCCGGCACCACATGCTGCACCAGCCCTGCCGTCAGGGCGCGGGCTGAGCCAGCCATAAAAATGAGTGAATAAGCAAATAAAGGTTATGAAACAAGAAAAACATAAATAAATAAAATAAAAAAATTCTAAAAAGTTATATGTAAGATCCTACAGAAAGAGAGAAGGGAAGAGGGAGAGAACATGGGGTAGAGGGAGAGAGAGAGTACAGTATTTGTTTCAAAATATATTTTCTTTTGATGCCACCATTTTCTGAGCTCAGTGAACCTTCTCACATCTCTCTCTCTCTATAGGTACATACTCAAAAGGCCTTAATCAGGTCTTCAAGAATTCTCCAAAACCGCCTGGTGAACCTAAACCATCCCATGCCCAAGCTATAATTCTTTCATTTTAGAGAGAAATCTCTAAACTTTGAGATCTCCAGTGCCTCCAGATTCCTAAACTGATGTCAGAGAACTCCCGATTACTCAACAATAAGCAAGTTATTTTCCTGCATTGTTGTGTCATGCAGTGGTTACTGTGAGGCTTCTGTACTCTTTCTGGGTTGAAATCCACTTCCATCACTTAGTAGTTCTACTACCCTTTTTTAAAGTTTAGAATAGATTTGATTTGGTATTGAGAGAGGGTCTCACTCTGCAGTTTAAAATGGCCTCAAACTCACAGCAGTCCTCCTGCTTCAGCCTCCTGAGTGCTGGGATTGTAGGCATGCCCCCCCCACCTGGCTTGTTTTGTTTCCTAGAAACTAAGGGTATGGGTATTATCTGCCTGATATTAAGAGGTCTGCAAGAATTAAGTAGATTATAATACATAGAACCCTTAGAACAATACTTGACACACAGTAGGTACTCAATCCTAGTTATTTTTCTCACCTCAGTAGAGATGGAGGTTTATGGCTACTAACTTCCAAGGGTTATTTAGTGATTGAACCCAATTCAAGACTGTTAGTGAACTGAATTTGAATTTGTTCAGCAAGCAGGACCCATAATGGCAGCTATTAGACATTTACATTGTGTTTCCTGTTCAGCAAGTTACTTGAACCTGCCTTGTACATAGCCTTCAAAAAGCCTGCTTTGTGGCTCAGTATGACACTGTGAGCATGAGAAGAGGGAAGAAGAAATGATAGGAGAAATCTAATGGCTTATCAGCATTTGGGGAAACAACTGGAGAGAAAATTCTAGGAAACAGCCTGAGGACAGTTAGGGGAAGGCTTCTTGGCTCCAAAGAAAATCCTGACATTTCTACTCCAGTTTGGGGTGGTTAAGGAAGATGATTCTTTAAGGCCTGGGGAGCTGGAGGCAGAAACATGAACTGTGCTTCAGGGGGCTCAGTGCTGCAGTGCAAAGGGGGCCTCTCGCTTAACTGGAGGTGGAAGATACTTCTTTCTATAGGCCTCAGAATGGAAGCATGCTGGAGATTAGCTGTTAGCAAGTAGCTAGAGAAATATATGAATACTTGCTCTTGTTTCAACTGCTGTAAGTCCATCTTTGTTGTAAGTCTGTTTTGTGTTATGAAAGAGACAAGTTTAATAAACAGACTATTTTTGTTCTGAGCTGTGGCTTGGAAAAGCACTCTTGAGTCTGAAGCAGGAGCCCAGTTTGTTCTATGTACCTGTTACTCCCCCTTCCACCACATGGGGGTGACACACCTAAACTACAAGGGTGGGTCTTCAGAGCCAGAAGCACCAAAGCCCACTGGCGGGTACCTTGACTGGGATTGTGTCACTAATTTTTAAGATGCCTTTGCTCTACTCTACCCTTATTGGATTCATATGTCTAGAGTTTTGATTTTGTTCTTTTTTTTTTTTTTTAACCAAGTAAAGATTTACTTCATGGGCAAGGATAGTAGCTACCCACTTGTGGACCCAGTGGACTCATGGTGCTCTGCTCCCCAGCTCTTAATGGCTCCTTCCCAGATTCTAGTTCTGGTCTGGTTAGTTGGCAGCATCACATCAAAAACACGTAGATACATGAGAAAAACAATCCCTCTTCCTCTTAGTTCAACTACGGCAAAGCTGGAGGAATTCAAAAAGGACTTTTCCTTGGAAACAACAGCAAAATATACACAAAAACATAAATAAATGGATAAATTCATGGAGGTTAGCCTATAGTCCAAGACTCAAGGGTAAAACAGCAAGGAAGACTGGCTGGCGAGGCCTGCAAACTAGCCAACATCTCTTTTGTACCTCATCTCAGACTCTAAGACCTCTGTAAAGCAGAGTTTTTAAAAAAGATAGCCCAATTTTTATTCCAAGACAGATTGCTTTTATAACTTATATGTATTCCAAAGAAGACATGGGGAAGCTTATAGTAAAAGACGTGTATACATTAAAAAAAAAAAATCTCAAATCTGTCAGGGAATAGAAATGTTTAAATGTAGAAAAGAACATAAATAGAATGTATCAAATCCCTAAAGTAATCCCATGTTTGAGGATCAAACTCAGCATCAAGAATAGAATCTTGGAAACTCAACACAAAAAGGGAGCTATGATGTATCACACAATGACAATATCTAATAGCAAGAAAAAGCACTTTCTTCAAGAGAACTAGGCTTTTTCTTGGGACTGAATATTTATGGTAGTAATTGAAGCTTCTAATTCTGCAGTGACTTTATTGAGTACACAGGAACCCTCTCCATTTGGGTGATAGCAACGTTTATTTGGTTTGACCCTACTTCTGTATCTGATGGCATACTCGTTTCTTCCCAAATTTATTTCCATGTTCACTATAGTTGCCCTACATTCTTTTTCTGAAGCTGATGAAAGGGAGAGGAGTCCTTAGTAGAGGACACTGCACAGGAGTGGGCCTCCTGGGCCGCAGATTTATTCCAGCCTAGCACAGGGAGGGGCATACACTGGTCTGCTTAGCAGTGACTGCTGCTCTCCATTCCTCTTTCCAAATGGCACCTTTGTCAAGGTTTTCATCTATGGACTTATATTGGATGTATTGAGGCAACTAAAGTATTTAGTTATAATACAGATTGAAAAGAATGCCCATAAACCAGATGCTGGTATCACAGAGCAGAGCCCTGTTGGACAGAAATAAATTTGCCTAATCCAGCCTCCAGTACTTAAAAGTTTGGCCCTCAAAGAGGCCACCATATGTAATGAATATAGCCTAACTTGATGTGCGTGCAGGTTATAACCTAACCAAAGGGTACTCTTGTAACTAAACAACTCAGCCTGAATTAATCGCAGTAGTCAGCCACTCAGCCAGTCCCATTTTATACCCAAATAAAGTAAATGCCAAGTTGCACCAATCAGGTGATCTCTGTATGTCATTTATCGCTCAGCTTATGGAAAAATCTCACTACATTGCAAGGGAGGCATGCAGAAGTATCTCTAGTATACAGGGCCACCTAATTCTAGAAGCTTTTTCTTGCTCAAGTAAACTGTTTAATTGAACTTGTCTTAGTTTTTCTTTGAACAGGACCCATGGCTTTTTCTTCTGTATGTAGGAGCAACATGTGATTTCAGATTTTTCTTTTTGGAAAGGGAATTAATACAGTTCTGGTTGTACTTGGGAGAGTTGGTAAGCATGTTGTTAGATTACTGACACAGAGAGTGGGGGAGAGGGAGAGGGAGAGAAAAACTATACACATGGCTTACTTGGGCATTGAAGAAGAAACTAATGAGCATGGATTCCTCTCCCTCTTGCTATACCTCTATTGTAGAACTTCTCTCTGGATCATCTCATTACTTTGTATCACCCCTCTCTTCTAGAAGAGCCCCTTTTTGCTAGCTTTTTCCTTTTTAAGTTTACTTGCACATTGTGACATTGTGATGGATGGAACACATCCTCTCCTAGTTCTTTTGTTTTGTTCGTTTGTTTACCTTTTTGAGAATATGCAGTTCAGGCTGGCCTTGAGCTCACTTTGTAGCTTAGGCTTGTCTCAAACTCACAGTGATCTTCCTGTCTCAGCCTCTGGAGTGCTGGGACTATAGGTATGCGCCACCATGACTGGCTTCTTCTAGCTTTTTGAGAAATAATATCTGAAATGTAAATTTCTTGAGATATTGCACATCTGAAAATAGTATATTCTACCCATTATAGTTCATTATGTTTAGAACTTTAAGAGAATTCTAGCGCCATTCTGCTTCCTGCTGTTTGCCTTGCTATTCTCTGAAGAGCCTCTTTTTAACCCCAGTATTAGAAATTGCACGTAGAAGGCCATTGAATAATTTCTTCTTTCACTTCCTGTTACTGTATTGCGTACTTTGTGCGTCATTCATTCTGGAAATTAGTGGCCTTCAGTTCTTAAAATTCTTACAGTTCTGGCAATTTCTTTGTCCGCATTCTCTTATCGTTCTTTCCAGTGCACCTATTTGTTGGATACCAGACTTTCTAGCTTAATCCTCCAGTTCTCTTATTTTTTTTTCTCCTGTTTTCATTTCATTGTCTTTTTATTCACGTGTAACAGTTCAGCTACATCTAAAATCCTTGCTGCTGTCTTTTCACTCCCAAGTTTTCTTTTATATGATTTTCAAATGTTATTCTATTTTAGTTTCATAGATGCAGGATATTTTATCTCTCTGAGCATATTTATTATTTGAATTTTTCCTTTGTTCTTTACAGTGTATCTTTTCATTGAATTTCTTTGGCTAGTTTTGTAGGGAGTGTTTCAGATTTTGTTACTGGTTTTGTTTTTCTACTTTAGCAAATATCTGGCAGTGCTTGGCTACTTGTTAATGTTTAAGAACAAAGTACTGAAAAGTATTTGGATGCTTCCTAGACATCAGTGGGGTTTTCACAGGATTATCAGGCAGAAAAAGACCTACTCATTTTATTTGGGAACTTATTTGGGGGTTCTAAACGTCTGTAGGTGTTTGCTTTTTGGACATTCGACTTATACCCAGTGGATTGTAGTTCCTACCTGGTGAGCGAAATTTAGTTATTAATGTCTGGGAACCTAGAAGGTGGAAGGGCAGAAGCTCATTCTGTATCAAAACTTGTATTTATTCCCCTTTCAAACTTACATCTTCTCCTTTCCACCTTCTGAGTCTTCCTTTCCATGTTTTGAGGCCCTGTGATCCAGTGGCTCAGTGCACTCCTGTGAGAATATAAAGCAGAAGTTGTGTGGCTGCCTGTTGGAGATGGCCAAGGGGATTTAACGTGTAACTCTGGCCCTCATGTATCCTATGCCCTGTCCCACAGCCTTTGGCTGCCACTGAGTGCCCATGCCTGCTCTCCCAGGGCCTTTCTGGGGCCGTAATGTACCAATCACTTCCTATTTTGGATTCTCAGTCTCCTCCCCCCCACCACAGTCATCTCAATTTCATCTTCTTAAAGTCATTATCACTTACTTATTTATCTTCCATCTTCAAGTATTTTATTGCTATATCTGATTTCTATTTACTCTCTTGTCCTTTGTCTCAGTAGATGGATACCATCTCCCCCTCTTTCCTTAAGGTAGTGTTGGGGAGGGAGTTCTCTATGTTGTGTGCCCCTCCATCCTCATTGCTGTCCTGTGGGGAGGGGAGTGCTGGTGCCCCATCGCAGGCAAGAAGCCAAAGCCCTGCAAGGGGAAGGTCCTCTCTGCAAGTCATTTGGCTGATGAGTGGCAGAGCCATGGTTTGAACCCAGGCACACTTCTGAAGCTCACCCTCCTCACATCATTCTTTTTCTGATTCTCTGGAATTGCTCAGGAATTCCTTCTTGCCATACCAAACAGTATTAATCAAGACTACAAACCACATACACTTCCATGGGGCCACAAAGTTCAACTAACAGAGCTCTTTTTCTTACCTTTGTTCCCTGAAGCAACTATTTTTTTATTTTATTTAAAGACTCACCTTCTGGGGCTGGGGAGATAGCTCCGTGGCACAAGTGCCTGCCTGGCAAGTGCAAAGTTGTGAGTTTGAACCCCGGTCCCACCAATAAATAAATAAATAAATAAATAAAGACTCACCTCTGCAGCTGCTGTGGACAGCTTGGAGTTGTCTAAAGGCTGAAGACAAGACCCAAAGCCAGGAGCTGACAAGCTATCAAACTTGAAAGATGTACTGAGGTGCAGTGCCATTACCAAGCCACCCCACCAAGCCTTTTTAAAGTGAATTTTCTTTCCAGAGTGAAAAAGAACTACTTGTACTGCACATGCCTAAAATCGTCAGATCTGGCATGTTCATGACAGTATGCTTTTTGTACCTGCCCACTCCAGCATAGCACACGGTGTAGCCTTTCAAAGCCAAAGCAATTGTGTATGGGGCACTGATATTTAGAAGTCAGAGATCATTGCATGTGGGCGGGCTGAATCACGCATCTTCCTCCTTTGGAGAAGAACCCTACACTAACAGTTAAAGACCTTTGTTTTCACACTGTATCTTGTGTTACAGATTTGAGTCATGTGGGCAGAGGCTTGAAATCAAGACAGCGAGTCTGCTGTGGTGCTCTTGGAGTTCAAGCATTTGGGACAAACTTTGCCTGACTTCATGAGGAAACATTCAAGTGTAGTTTTTCATTGCATTTATGACCTCGTCCTATTTTTTTAGCCTTACCAGTCTGATATTTCTCTTGGCATTTCCAAACAGGTCCATACAGTCACTGGCAAGTATGAAGTGCCATAACACCAGGGTTCCAGGATAAGTCTGTTACAGCTTTTCAGAAGTATTTAAATTAGTCAGTTTTGAAGGAAAAATGTGAAGGTATTGTTTGTCTTTAAAGTATTTGTTTTCCTAAGCACAAGTACCTTAGCAACTGTATGTGAAGACAGGTTTATTTTAGCAGAATTTGTAGTAAACAATGTGTCATTTACAGCCAGCCACCAGAGGGTATGTGTAATAATTTCACTTGCAATTTTTGGGGATGATATCAGCAGACTGTGACCCTTCCAAATGATGTCCTGACATTTTGTGATCATGGTTGCAGACTGTCGAGCTTGCATCCATAGGCACCTAGATCTGTCCCACATACGCACGTGTATACATGTTCCATAATGGTTTTGGAGGCAGGCCTAGAGACATGAGCCCAAGTATCTGGGATCAAGAACTATTGCATCTTAGACAGCGAGTAGCCTGGGTCCCAAGTACACAGGAATATTCCTGGTTTATCTCCTTTTTTTTATCATCACTTCTTTGGATTTTTCTATTATTTTCTTTTGAATCTAGATATTTCATATTCAACATGGCCAGAATAGTTTTGTGGCTCCTTAGAACCAAAGACAACATTACTGTTAAGCAAATGCTGCCTGAAGTATTTATTTAAAATGTGAATTCCTGGGATGAGGATATAGCTCAGTGGTAGAGAGCTTGCCTAACATGCTGGAAGCTCTGGGTTTCAATTCTCAGCACAACAAAACAAACACTGGAGAGTCCTGAGTCCAACCTGGGTTTTCTGGGCTTTGAGGCCTGGGAATCTGCTTTTCCTTCAAGCAGCAGCCCAAGCTTTTGTTAGTAGGCATACCATTCTCTCTGGATCCATATTTTTCTAATTTCCTTAATGATAAGTATCACATAATATTCTTTCTAAAAATACAAATTCCTGGGCCCTGTCCTGGAACCACTGAATCAAGATCTCCAGGATTGGGGCCTGGGAAGCTGAGAGAATGGAACCTAAGATTCCAGAAAACTTAAGATGCTGAGGCCAAGGTTGCCTGCTGGAAACCATCAGAGGAAATAAACTGAGCCTCACCCATAGCTTTGAAAGACTTTGCATCTTTAATTAAAGCATAAAACCAAGGGAGAGGCTGAGAAGAACCTTTGGGCCCTAACCAAGTTGAACCAGAAATGTTTTGCAGTTCATTTTACTTGTTTAGCTGATACCTTTCTAAGAATTGTAAGAGTGTCTTAATTCTGCCAAGTTCAAGTGTAGATAATAAAGTCAGATGCTTAAAGCATCTAGAGCAGTGGTTCTCAACCTGTAGGTCAAGACCCCAGCGGGGGTCAAATGACCAAAACACAGGGGTTGCCTAAAGCCATTCCAAATCATAACTGTAGCAAAATTACAGTTTTGAAGTAACCGCCAAAATTATTTTTTGGTTTGGGGTCACCACAACATGAGGAACTGTATTGCAGGGTCACAGCATTAGAAAGGTTGAGAACCACTGATCTAGAGGCAACACTGCATTTATTTTCTTCTCACTGATTATTTCTAAGATTATGCTTCATTTGCCTTGACTTTTCAAAAGCAAGATTAGCTTAATAGGCTTTTAAGAAAAATTCTTTGAACAACTGTCATTTCTTGTATCTTCTGAAGTTTTCTGCTTTGTAAACTATGAGATTCTGAGGTTCAAAAAAAATGTGTTGTTTATCTCTGAATCCCCAAGGTGCAGATCAGAGCTTGATGTATTAAATGAATGCTGCATGAATTACAGGGAAAATATTTTGTCTTTGGGTTTATTTTCTTTAGCTAAGAATATCAAAGAAGACCCTGTCTTTAAAAAAAAAGAGGAAAAGAAAGGAAATTTGCTGGGAGTGGTGGCACAGGCTTGTAATTTCAGAACTTGGGAGGCTGAGGCAGGATGATTGCCATTGGTTTCATTGGTTTGAGGCCAGCCTGGACTACAGAGTGAGACCCTGTCTCAAAAGATACAGTTAACCTTAACCTTTTTTGTTCTTTGTTTTGGTGAGCCTTCTTCTATATGGTTTGAGTATTGCTGTATTAGTATGAAGATTTATGAAAGGCAAAATGCTGATTTAAAAGAAGAAAAACATAAAACTAAGAGACAAACCACACAAATTATACATACCTGAAAAGAGCTGTCCAGATCCCTTATATCCTGCTGAGGAAATTTCATTGCATAAATGGGTTACTATTAGTTGATGGAAAAATTAAGTTAACTGGAATCCCCAGTTCACCAATCATGCCAGTTAACTGAGGTATTAGTGTCCTGTTTAAACTCTCAGAGCTATTAAATTAAATGGTCATGACATGAAACTTCAGAAAAGTCTTATTGTCGTCTAGAAAGATTGTGTACAGGTGTTGCTAGCCTGCTTTAGGATAAGAAAGGCTTCAGTATTCTCAAAAATCATTTCCTCTCTTGAGGAAATGCACCATAGTAAAATAACCTTTCCAGTACTGTAATTGCTGGCTTTCAGCTTCAAAAGAAAATCCCCAAATATTATTCAGGTTACAGTTTCCATCAGACTTTTCTGAAGACTATAATAAATTTGTGTTTGATTAGTAAAATAATTCCAAAAATATAAAAAGAACTGTAATTTAATCCATAGAGACCCAACCAAGTTTGGGAAATATCTAGTAGTTTAAGCAATTGTTTTTAATTTAAGAAGATGCATATAGTAGGAGGCTGCGTTATAGCTCAACCCAATGGTAGAGTGCTTACCTAGCATGTGTAAGACCCTTGGTTCCATTTCCAGCACTGCCAAAAAAAAAAAAAAAAAAAAAAGTATACAGTTGATGCTTATGGAATGAATATAATTCTGTCAACTCCAGAAACTACACTCCATGTTGTCACAATGAGTACTTTTGAAAGAAAATACTTTGGGTTAAATCCAGGGCCTTTACATTGAGCCGTATCCCTGATTCTTTATATTTTTCTATTTAAGACAAGGTCCCACTAAATTGCTAAATTTCCTATATTGAGTTTGAACTTGCACTCCTCCTGCCTCAGCTTCCCAAGTGCTGGTATTCCAAATGTGCACCACAGTGAGCAGCTGGGAGTACTTCTCTTAAACTTGCATTTTAGACTAATGACACAAAAACTTTACGAATTATATTTTTTTCTTTTCTTAATGTTATTAGTACCTATTTTAAAATTCTTTTTAGTACATGTTTGCAGTACATAATGATTACATTCATGTGGGAAATTGGTCCAAGCACATAATGCATTAGTTCTTTTTACATCTCCTCCCTCCCTTCCCTCTGCCTCCCTCTATCTCTTAGTCCCCTTCTGACTTGTAAAAGATCTATTCTGTTTCAAACAGCATAGTGTCAAATATTTACAGAAAGGAAAAAGCTCTTTCATTTGAGAAGTAGAAGTTTTGCCCTATAGTGTTAAGGACCAAACTCAAGTCCTGTGCACGTTTGACAAATGTTCCACAGAGGCTAAATCCCCAGCCCAAGAAAAGTAATATCTATTTATCCCACAGCTTTTGGTCGGAGTAAAGACATTACTCATGAGTAGGAGGCTTAGATGTTACTATGAACCATGCTGTAAGCCTAATCCAGTAGATTTTTTCAAATACTCAACACAGAGGTCACTGCAGTTACAGGTCTGTAATTCTGAGTGCTCTATTTTTCCTCCTGAGGATACCCGTCATCTCCTGGCTCCCCTATCTAAGTCCTTTGATGAGTACATAATCTCCTTTGCTTCATGAATTTACACTTAACCTGTGCTTGGTGTCTTAGATACCCATCTTCTAGAGGACAGAGATGTGCAATTTGCATTTCTTTAGTTTCCAGGGAAAGGAGGGAGAGGGAGGGAGGGAGAGAAATAGAGGGAGAGAGGGAGAGAGAGGGAAGGAGGGAGGGAGGAGAGAGAGAGAGAGAGAGAGAGAGAGAGAGAGAGAATATGAGTATGAGAATGTATGTTTATTTCTTGCCTGGATAATTTTTTCTGTTTTTTTGTTTAGGTAAACTAAAACCAGGTTAGGGGCAAATTCTAGTTTTCTTATTAATGTAGGTTAGGCAGACCAAAAGACGTTTATTTTGGTTGATTTTGTTGTTATTTAGTGATGAATGTTTAAGTCTACCTTATAAAATGAAATGGCTAATTATAAGTGAAGCAAATGGACATCTGGAGACACTGATTGTGTTATCTCTATACCCCATGCTAAAATACCTGAGAAAATCAACATAGCAGGAGAAAGATTTGTTTTGGCTCATGGTTTCAGAAGCATCAGTGCATGGCTGGCTGGCTTTCCTATTGCTGGACCTGTGGTAAGGCAGAGCTCATGGTAGCTAGGAAGCAAAGGCAAAAGGGACGGGGCCTAGGGTCTCACATCCCATTCGAGGGCATGCTCCCAATGACCTGACTTTTTTCCTTGGCTCCTGCCCCTTAAAAGGCTCATTGTCTCCCTCAGCACAATCATCAGGGAACCAAGCCTTCAACACATGAACCTTTAGGGGGCATTTATGATCCAAGCCACACACTTATGTTTAATTCATAGAAAGGATGGTTTCAAGTCACATGTACTCCTGTTGAAAATTGCATCATGATTTGAAATAATGTGTTTAAAAAATACAATAAATGAATGTATTCTAGAATGTCAAAAAAAAAAAAAAAAAAAAAAAAAAAAAAAAAAAAAAAAAAAAAAAAAAAAAAAAAAAAAAAAAAAAAAGGAGGGATTCTAGTAAGAAAATACTGTCAGCCTCAAAGCAAAAAATTATCAAAAGTGCAAATAAAATACTAGCTTGGTATGATGGCACATGCCTGTAATCCCAACAGCTTAGTGAGACCCTGTCTTAAAATCAAAACAAAAAGATAGGCTAGGTTTGTAGCTCAGTAGTAGAGCACTCATGCAAGGCCAGTACTAAAATAGGGAGGAGAATGTATTTGGGAGTCTTGGAGTAGAGGGAATAAACAGCAGAGTGGAACTGCTGGGAGAGTGGGAAGAATATGTGTGAGCTGCTGACGCTGGGCCCGTATACCTCTGTAACTGCTCTGGTCGACTGCGTCTGCTTCACATTTAGACACTCAGAGCACTTGCAGAGCTGCACACAGCCGCCCCCCCCCCCCCGCCACACACACCACCACAAGAATGGGAACACTTCCTGCAATGGCTTGCTACCCAACAAGTCTCTATAATCCCAGTGAAAGAAAAACAAATACTGTCCTGTCAAAACCTGCTTACAATAATACCAAGCCGTCCAGAACTGGGTTTGTGATCTTCTCCAGTGCTACTTTTTTTCCTCTCTTTCTCTATTTTGATGAGTAAGACCACCAACCACTCAGTGTCTCAAGCCAAATTCCCAGACATCCATGATTCTGCTCAGCCCCCACCTCCTGTCAGATGCCAGTTCTCGGTGACTTCTCCTCAGTGACTGTGGAATCCGTGTACTTCTTTCCTACCTTCCCTACTTCCTCAGCCTTCCTGCAGCTTCTTGTCATCTTCTGGGTGTTTCTTACCTCATCTCCCTGGCTCCCTATGGAAGCTCCGTAGAGCTTTGCAAAGGCACATTTGCTTTTGTAAGCTCTTCCCCCCACCATCACTACTGCTAACACTTTTCGGAGATTCTCCATTGCCCATATTCGTTGTAACATTACCAAGTCCCTCTGTGACTTAGTCTGCTCCTTAGCTCAGGTCCATGCACACAAACACACAGCTCTGCATCTATGTAATTCCAACAGCCATGTAATTATTATTATGCTGGGCTTCATTGTGCTTCCACATTCATCTCCTTAAAATGGATTCTGCCTTCTTCTCCTGAACCTTAGTTTTGTTTATGTGCAAAATGAGCATAGTACTAGTTGCCTCTCTATAATTTGGCAAGTTCCTGAAAGATTCTATTACTGTTTTCATTACAATTAATATAAATGTTTTATTGTTGATGTCTTATTTGTGCATATATTTTGTGCTGAATTTATTCCCATGTTGTAAGTTTTTGTTTCTTGAGCTTCTTAAGGGATATCTTTTGTGCAGCCCTCTTTTCTGATGTGGGGACACTTTGTTCCTTTTCAGCGAGGATCTCATTGAATGGGCTGCCGTGCCTTCTTAAGTACATGCAGCAGAAGCCCAACCTTCTTTTCAGACCACTGAGCCTGTATCCATCCCTACTCTTTGGCCTGGGCACACCTACCAGCTCTACCATTTTAACACTGGAATAGCACACATTGCTGCTTTAAGGTAATACCTTTCAGATATGTGTAGCTTTGTGAATGTGCATATCCCTGATGGCCTGCCCAGCTTCATGGGTATTTTTTTTTTCATGGGTATTTTTTAAGAGATTATGAAGGTCTGAATTTCTTGATGTACATGGTTTTGCACGGTTTTCTTGGTCAAGTGAATGGCAAACCATTTTCACAGATAAGCTCAGGCTATTTAGAGAAAGAGCTTGATATTTCTGCTAAGTGAAGGGAGGGAACTGGCAAGCACACAGCCCTCAGTCTGCTGAACCAGAAGTGTGGCGTGTCTTTCCTTTGTGTCCTTCAGTAATGTGGAATCCTCTAAATTGTAGTTTTTCTCAGCTTTATTAATTCCTTGGTTCTCTGTTCATTAGTTGTTGATAGGCTTTTCATTGCATTTTCCAGTTGACTATGACTAGCATATTAGAAGGGGATTAGAAACTGTCATTGTATTTTTAAACCTTTTTTACTTCAGTTCAAATGGGTTTTGTGTTGGTTTCATTTTGTTATTTCCAGATTAGCCATCCTCCTTATCTACAAATAATTTTGTCTTTTTCTGGCTCTTAAAGGGAATCCAAGGAATAGATACAATTAAGCTTTTGAGAACATGGTTAAGAAAAAAGTTGACTTGAGTAGCAAAGCATAAACAAAACAAAAATCCTAGAGAACTCTCTCATCACTGGATAATGTTCTGTAGTTGGGAAGAACTAAAAAAATTCATGATCACCTGATTAGCTGTGAATGGTTTGGAAGTTGCATTATTGGTCTTAGCATGTTTTTTGTTGCTATAACTAAATGTCACAGTCTGGTTAATTTATAAGGGACAAATGTTTATTCACCCCACTGTTCTAGAGACTGGGAGGTCTAAGATTGAGAGGCAGCATATGGTGAGGAAGTTCTTGCTTTTAGGGACTCTACAGAGTCCTGAGGCAGCCAGGGCATCATCACATGATGAGAGAGATACATGGAAGTGGTCCAAATAATAGATCACTCTCCAGATAAACTGTTAACCCATTAACCCATTCTTAAGGCCCCATCCCTCTTGACCTAATTACTTCTTAAAGGTACCAACCAGTCCCAACTCCTAATACCTCACAATAGAGATGAATTTTTCAGCCTGAATTTTAGTTGGAATATTCTAACTGCAGCAGTTTTCTGAGGTCTATTTTACATATAATATTAACTTTATCATAAACTCTTTATGAGTATAACTTTCAGAGATGCTCAAATCTCAGCTCATATCTCAGGCCTGACACTGAAGTGATCATTAGAACCATCAGTCCGTTTCTCAGTGGTTCTGAGCATTAGATTCAGGAGCAGTAGTAACAGCAGTGGTGGTAGTGGTGCTGATAATCAGTTTCCAGTGTGCCTAAAGGGATAAGAGATGACATAGATAGGATGGTGAGCACAGTGCAGGTTGCACGGCAGCCCTTAGGAAATGCTGGCAGTTACTACTGCCACTGCCATTGCCATCCCTAGCAGACTCAGGCAAAGCCCAACACTTTCCTTTTAGCCCCTTCCCTGCCCTGGGGCCTAGACGTAGCCATGCCAAACTCTGAGCTCCCAGCTTCTGGCTGCTGCTTGTCTTCCAATCCTAGTGCTCTGTGCCTTCTGTGCTCTGTCTTCTCTCATCTTTTCTTTGGCCTCTCAATCTGCCATTGTCACCACCACCTGCCTCAAGATCTCTCTTTTAGCTCCATTGTTCTACTACTGGCAGTGTATCCTCCCAAGCCCTCCATGTCATGTCCAGAGCCCCCTGGTATTCTCTGTGTTAGCAGATGGCACACATTCATCCAAGTATCCAGGGTAAAAACCTTGCTGCTGCTTCTTCTCTCGCCATAAGTCCTGTTCTGATCCAAAGGAATCTCTTATAATTCTAGTCTGGAATGTTCCAGATCGTTCCATCTTCACTACTACCATGCTGGCCTGGTTGTCATTCTCTCAGTTAGTTCTTTAAATAGGTCTTGGTCTAACTGGCACCTGGATACTACCCTCCAGTCCAGTCTCCACATAGTGGCACAGATGACTGTTAACCTGGGATATTGCCACTCCCTGCCTAAACTTGTTAGTAATTTCTTCCATACTTAGGATCAAATCCACCTCCTCAGCTGTTTATTATGGCTTCTGGAGATTTATAGTTAATACCAGCTCTCTCCCTGAATTTATCTTTATTTCTCTCTTCACTGGCCAGCTCTAAGCACAGTGGGGTTTTGTGTTTGTTTGTTTCTTTCTTTCTTTCTTTTTAAATTGGAGAATCTCACTATATTTCCTAAAGTGGACTCAGACTCAGAGTCCTCTTGCCTGTGCCTCATAGGTAGCTGGGGTCACAGGCCTAGTCCTTCATGCCTGGCCACTGTAGCTCTCTTCCCAGTCTAAGATCAGTGTTTCCTTCTCTAGCTTGAATAGTCCTTGCCCACCTTCACTCTTAGGTCTCTGCAGATCACTGCCTCTGAGGGCAACATTGCTCATCTGCTTAAAATACCTCTTATCACAGCACCGTGTTTGTCTCCTGCTTAGCATATACCCATGATCTGTATTGCTCCACCATATGATCATGTGGGCGTCTATCTCATCAGCCTGTGAAACCTCAGGAGCAGGTGCATTGTCCACCTTGAGCATTTCTGTGTTCCTGGCATCTAACATGGCACCTGGCACAGAGTGACTAAGCAGTGGACAGAGGCTGACTGTTTTCTTCTCTCTACCTAGCTTGGATGCATCCTGAGTCATGTGAGTCCCACCTTCACTAACCCTTTCAAGCTATCATTTTTAAATATTCCTTCCCTTCTACCTCCAGCCACACTTGTGCTCTAGAGGTCTTCTCATTTGGGAAATTGTGGAGGTTCTCCAGAGTAATGAAGAAATCAATTAGGAAAGACTTTGCTCTGTACTCGCCGTAATGCAGGAAGATGTTCATTCTGATTAAACCTCTGGACACTGGGGAATCTGGACTGAAAATGGAAGCCAATTTTAAAGGTATACTATGCCTGAAACTACTTCTTTTCATGTCTTGAAAACCTTACTGATGGCCTAGGAGGTCAAATTCAGAAGTGCTAGAAGCTTTGTAAACATCCTGCTGGTGACCTAAAATCCCACAGTTAGAGATGGATTCTTTATCAAAATCTTCCCTTTGTTTAAAGCATATATATTTATAGTATGAGATGGATATTAAATATTTGCTCTTTAGGGTAATCTTTGGGGCTGCCCAGGGAATTACTCATTTTCACAAAAAAGTGAGTTTGTTGTATTGCCTACAAAAAAAATATTGGACTGCAGAGAACATAATCTGTGTTCCCAATGTAGTCTTATGTATTGCCCTTACTTTGTATGCCCAGGTCACCATGACTCAATGGGTAAGACCATGAGGCATATATCACCCCTAGCTGCCTTGGTTCACTGCTCTCCCAGCTCTTCGGTTGGAACAGATTTCCTCAAAATAGGCTGGGGGCACACCATGATGCATGGCTGGTGAAGCTTTCATAGTAGGGAAGTGATTACTTAATTTTTATTGTGTTATGGGCACAATTCCCAGCATGTTGCATGCACTGCTATTATCTTTATTTCATAGGTGAGGCCTAGATGCATTAAGTGGCTGGCTCATAATCACATAAATGGAAAGTAGCCAGGTCTTGAACCAGGGCAGTCTGCACTGAATCCCCAGGCTCACCCATGCCTTACTGTAAAGATGATAGCAAGTGTAATGGGCAGGGTGGGAATAATGGAACTTACCAACCAAAGAGAGAGCACTAATGGTGGCACAGAGAATAGCCATGGTCTCCCTACATCCATCAAGCCAGCTGTCTACCTAGAGGTGATGGAAAAGTTGAGGATAAAAGAAAAGATTCTGTTTAGGTGGTAGCAGCTGTGGGAAAGAAATTCTCATGGTTGCCTGGAGTGAGAATGGAAATATACTGAGGAGAGGACCCAGAGGTCTGGGTCCTGATAGGCTAGTGCTAAGAACATGGACGTCTATGCCATCAGAGGCAAAAGGAGTCCGAGCTGTAAACAGATCATTAACTTTAATAGTCAAGTAATGAAAATCGTGGGGGTTTCTGTTACTGAGGGAGATTATAAAGAAATTTGTGAAGAGTTTGTTTAAAGACTTTGTGGATATCACTCATAAATTAGTCTCCATAGACATTTATTGGTAAAACTGATAAACAAAGCAACATTCACATCCTCTTTAGGACACTGGTCTTGATCAGCTGAAGCCAAGCAAGTGGGTGAAAGATCTGAACAGGAAAACCTTCTCACTGCTGGAATAAGACCAATGAAATTAAAAGGCAAAATATGAATAGAGTGTTCAAGCTAAATTACATGGCAAATTTATAATTTAAGTCAGAAAAGTAATCATATTATGAAAAGTCAGCTTTTTGGTAGGAAGTCTCATGACCAAGGCCTGCTTGTAGTTATTTCCTCAGAACTAACATGAGACTGTAATGATAAGAACATAGCTGTGATTCAGTTATGCAGATCTTATATCCAATCCCATTGAACAAAAACAGAAAAGAAGCAGCACCTCACATCCAGGAAACTGTCAGAAGGGACCACTTAGAGCAGATTGCACGATGTCAGACTACACACCAGTGGAGCTGCTGAACTGAGGTCTAGCTACACAAACACACGCCTGCTCCATGGCAAGGCCAAGCAGCATGGATTTCCAATGCATGGCTTAAAAACGGGTGGGAAATCGCCAAAGCAGAAGGGCCTCAAGCCAGTTATGCAATTAGCCCATAGGGCGTGCTGGCCTCCATGCTCGTTAAGATAAATTTTGAAATCATCAGCAAGCTCTTGAGCCAGATCCTTTCATTGCAAGGAGAAAGTCAGACTATATAAACCTGCAGAGCGCCATGCAGTAAGGCTGTGGGACAAGTTCCACCTCCCATCCCCAGCAAAAGCAGAATGAATCTCCTGCAGAGACCTCTGGCTGTGTGTGGCCTGGCATGGTCCTTGTAGCAGTTGGGGGAAGGGTCCCTGCTGAGGGTGGCAACTGGAGCCTGCACTAGGACTGGGAACCAGTCTGTCCTAATCACACGCCTGCCCATGCGCACCCCCACCTTATTGAAGCCTACAGGGGACCTTAATTAGCAAAGACTGTAGCTCCAGGAGAGGAGGAGCACATTTAGCCCTTTCCTTTCCAAGAAGATGACCTTTGGGACCCAGAAAGGAGAAGTGGGCTCCAGTTGCTTTTATTTGAAGCACTCAGAGTGCTTCCCACGTATCTCATTTATCCTCATGACATCCCTGAGAGGTAAGTTTGTTTGAGATTTATACAAAGTTATGATTATGCCTATAGATTCAAGTTCCTGACTCTATGTCATTCTAAACCCCAAGTCTCATCCCCATCTCACTTTTCCTAACATAACGAAACCCTTTAGGGAACAAAATGTTTTGGGCTCTAGCCTCGCCAAAGGGTGATTTTTTTTCCCCTTTCTCTTTTTGTTGTTGTTAAGTTTGATTTATTACTTAGCATTCTAGCCAGACTCGATGGATGTTCGGAATATTATAAATAACGTGGATTTAAAAAATTGTGCTGAAATGTTTATTGCATTCTTAGAAAGAGAACAAGGAATGGTGTGGAGAGTGTGGCAGTAGGGAAAGAGGGAGGGCAAGCAGAACTCGCTCCTAGGATATTTTAGTGTGTCAATAAAAGACAGTGCTCAGAAGGGAAAGAACTTACTTTGCAATCTGCTATCAAGAATGCAGAAGTGTTCCAGCGAGTGTAATGACAGACTTAAGAATGTTAGAGCCATAAGGAACTAATCACTACACATTCCCTCTCCCATTGCCTCACCCACAGTGTTTGAAGAAGTCCATGCACTAGCTCTGCAGCCTGCTAGCTTTGGGGTACCATCCAGGGTGACAGACAGCTACGGTTTACATCATGTCCACTGAGAGAGTCCACCTTGCACTTAGTTTGCACCTTTAGAATCTGTAATCTTTGTCTTTTGGATGCTCTAAAAATACATGTTAAACAAGAGTAGGACCCTGATATGGAGAAATAAATTCTGGGCTGGACCACTGAAAGCTGAAACCATCCCAGCTTCTTCCTGCTGGGCAGTCTCTGATTCTTTTCTTTCCCTTAGGTCCTTTCCTTAGGCTCCATGAGGAGAAATCAGAATCCTTAACAGCCATGCCTATCTGCACCAACCTACTGCTAGACAGAAAAGCCTGACAACCTGGTGGTTGCCAGATCATTCTTCTAAGTCTCTATTCTAAGAAGGAATGGTCCTGTGGCCACTCTGGCTTCTGCTCTGGGTCCTGCAGAGCTCCACAGGACAAAGATATCTTTCTTTGTCAAGAGGAAATGAGGCCAAGGGTATATTGATACAGAATTGGGGGTGAATTATGACAGCAAACAAGAGTTGTGTCTCAGACACATTCCAGGCCACCTTGCTGCTCATGAGGCTCTGGTCATCAGCAGTGTGCTCACTGGGTACCTACTTCACCTCCCTTCTCAGTAGATATCTTGTAGTGCCCAGGGGGCACTTCTTCTAACCATGTTAACACAAACTTTATTGCAGGACGTTTGATCCTAACCTCTAAACCTCAGGTTCTCAAACTTCAACACCAGAGAATCTTGGTAAAATACATATTCCTGGAAGGGCACCCTGGAAGGTACATGTCTAACAGGGGGTCTCAGGTGATCCAAAGTGGTCTCAACAGTTTTCTGCTGTTAGGTAATTTTTAGTAACTTCCTTCTCAGGAATGTCTTTGAGCAAGGGATAATTAAAAAAAAAAAAAAAAAAAAAGTTCTAGGGAATGAAAGAAATGTGACCTCGGCTCTTTCATTCTGTACAGAAAAGGGTCCATGTGGCTGAATTAACTCAGAAAGAAACTGTGAGCGTCTAGTAAAACCCTAACATGTCACTGAAATGTAACATCACTGATTTGAATGGTAAGAATAGAGTACGACTTCCCAAACTTTATATTCATGTCACTACCTATCAGTGACAGATGCACTGATTTTCTAATTTGGTGATACTTGCTGTAATTATTTTACTTGAACCTTTTATAGTTTTTCTTTAAGTTTACTGGTGCAATTTAGATATACATAATAATCACACATAGGGAATTTGTACCTGTGCATGATATATCTTGATTCCTCTTCCCCCCCCAGCCCTCCCCTTCCTTTATTCCCTCTTCACCTCCTTAGTTACAAAACTTTGTTTCGTCTTTATCCTTCTTTTATCATTTTTTTTCTGTCTATAGTCTTTGTAAACCATCACTGCCTAATTATCTTATTTATTAATAGTTGTAGAGCTTTGTTAATATTCACTCATTCAGTTCACTTATTTATTGTGCACTTACTGTGTGCCAAGTACTGTTTCAGCAGCTAAAATATGCCCACATTATTACTCATGCTAGTAACTCCTAATACTTAAGGCAGTATTTAATTTTAGACTCTGAGCGGCTGTCCAGTCAATCAAAATGTATTAAATACATGTTGAATATGTGAAGTCTTGCCCTGTATCATCTTATTTCAGTTGATGACTGACCAGATGTAGAGTTGTGGGCCTAAGAGACTGTATGATCTACTGAAGTTGTGTTCATCTTAATCTGTATGAGTGCTCTCTACTGATGTTCCCACGTAGTGAATCACACAGGGGCACAGTTCTCAGAACATATTCCTTTTATTAAGCAATACTTAATCATATCTTAAGATCTCTGTGCTAAGCACAAGCTGTTCGTGGAGGCACACAGATATGGACACATATGGTTTACTGTCTCAAAGCATTTTCAGACTATCAGGAGTGGTGATTCACAAACCCAGTTAATTGTTGCCTAAATAATGTTAATTTCCAAATCCAATGTGGTTGGTATGCAGACATACCCTAAGATGCTGTGAGTGCAGGGAGAGTGTTCCTGGGGAGAGAGTGTTGTCAAGCGTGCTGGGTCCAGAGAAGCTGGAGGAGGCTTGGAAGCAGTGTGGACTACATTGCCAGGGCACAGTGGCGCAAACGAGCACAGCATGCTGCAAATGGGAGGCCAAGGTGAGAAAGCTGGATCATTTCACTGGAATGCATCATGATTCACCTTTTATGTTTTGGTTTTAAAGGACTTCTGGAATATCTGACAGACCATGTTTAATGCATACCAGCAACTATTTCACAGCCAAATCTGACTTTCTGGATTGCCTACCCTACTTGTTTCCAGAACTGAGGATAAGGAGGAGTTGATGACATAATTTTAATATTATCCAGAAATATCTTTTATTATTAACGCTAACAACACACCTTTGAAAGGAAGATATTTTGTGTTCTTTGGTATGTGACAGGCCAATCACTGGTACTGGCTTGAATAGGCTAATCTGTGGCCTCTGACACTTAGGGTTGTTGGTGTACATTTTGCTGTGATTGTATCTAGTCTATCTCATCCCCTTAACACTGAATGTCTCTACACACACCTGCTCCCCCTTAGGGGCCAGAAATCGAACCCAAGGCCTGCATGTGTGTGGGAAACATGTTGTATGGCTGAGCTACCTTTAGCCCCATGTCCTGGCCTTATCATCAGAAGTGATTTGAGTGCCTTCCGGATTGGTGCCTGCAGATACAGATACAGATACAGATACAGATGTCTCCCAATCTTTCAGCTCTCTGCCTAGTCCACTGAAGTTCTAGTTATGTTTCTTTCCAGTAGAATCTCTACTCCTGTGTTCTTATGCAGGTCTTTTCAGTAGACTCAATGGTGGCTCTTAAATTGGCTCCCAAGTTCTGCTTCATGTTTGTGAAGTACAAGGAGGGCACCAGTCTCACCCTGAGTTTTCTTTTGGAAATACAAACTGCCTCTGCATTGATAGCAAGTTCTATAGAAGCCTCTGTCCGTGTGAGCTCAGGTCTTGCAGATTCCAGAGGATACACTGCTCATCCATCCTCAGGGCTTGTGAAAGCGTTCGATGGTAGTAGTGAATGGAGCAGGCATCGCTGCCGAACACCATGACAAGGGCACAGCAGCTTCTGTGTGAACATGCCAGCACTCATATTGTGTTGTGTGCTTGCGTGGGAACTCTGCAGCCGGAATGCCCTTGATGTCCCCATGGTTTCCTTTGGGTATGACACCCTGGCCTCACTCCACTTAATGTCCTCCAGCCCACAAAGCTCACAACTAATGGCTCCCATCCTGCTACTAATGAAAAGCTAGCTGGTAGCCAATGTGTTGAGTGGTTTCTACTCTTTCCCTTCCACCAAGCATCGTGTTGCAGCCATAGCAGTAAATTCATCTTCCAAACCCGAAAAAGAGCATGTAGGGAGGTATGAGCAGGAGACATGTTTTCCTTGCAGTAGAGCAAAGGTGAACTGCATTCTATTGATGTGGACTCAGGCTTGTTTATTCACATATAGACATACAAGCTATTGGAGAATTTTGTGTGAACATAAACTTCAAACTGTTATCTCCATTGGTATCCTTTAACAAATGGGTAAGGAAAGTGTAGTTTATACACAGTGGCATATTGTGCTACCACAAAGAAAGATAAACTCGGGGCATTTGTATATATAGCAAATATGGGCAACCTGAAAACACAATACTAGGTGAAATAAGTCTGACATACCAGCTCAAATATCACATGATTTCTTAACATAAGAAAAAAAATATATATATACATACATACATACATACATATATATGATATACATGATATATATATATGTATATGTTGATGCCTTAAACTTTAAAATAGGTAATAACAACAACAGAATAAACCATATACAAACCATATAATAAACCATATACAGATATAGAGATGTCCAATATAAGGATATCTCTATATCTGTATATGAAGAGAGAGAAATAGAAAGTAGGGAGAAGTTAAATAATTCCCCCAAATAACATGTTCCATTCTTTTAAAGCTACTTCAATGTACATGCTAATCTGTTTCACTTATACTAGTAATTTATCTTAGTTTGCTGAAAAGGTTTGTATTATCTGAAGTTTCTTTTGGTCAGAATCTTTTTGGTTTATGTCTTGTAGTGAGTAACTGCTTTGAAAATAACAATACACAGTGTAATAACTATTGTTGGTTCTCTTGCTTATAAGAATTTGTTTTATTTTTCCACAATGTTTTAAAAATTATTTTCATGGCCCGGCAGGATGGCTCAGTGGTCTAAAGTGCCTGCAGGCAGCTGCAGAGACTGCGGTTTGATCCCCAGCACCACATGCTGCGCCAGCCCTACCCTCAGGGCAGGCTGAGCTGGTCATAAAAATAAATAAACAAACAAAAGTTCTGAAACAATAAAAAAATAAAATAAAAATAAAATAAATTTTAAAAATTATTTTCATGATAGGTTCTTGATGAGTGAGTGAGGAAGGTTTCTGGAGAGGGGCCTGGTGGCCATGCATGAGTGTGGTCAGGCCCAAGAGCAGGACCTGGCCAGCTCTTCCCAGAGGTCCCTCCCTTGCTGCAGTACTGTACAGTGAGGAAGGTACAGGCTGTGTTGCAAGTGAAGGTGATCACGGACAGAGGAGGACCAAAGTGTGTTCTAGGCAGGAATCAGTGATTATGGAGGCCACTTTCGTAGCAAGAAAACTTAGGATCCCATGTGCCAGGCAGTATCTCTTTTCTCTTTTCATATCTCTTTTCTCCCCTGTGATCACTTTGAGCTAAGGGTCATTCTCTCAATTTTAGTCTTACAAGATTGTCCCTCACATGAAAGATCTGTAATTTGAATATAAGCAATTTGGCCTTTCAGCTCTTAATGCAATTTCAGCTTCCCAAAAAGAGAAACTTTGTCTTCATACATTGTTCACACTGTGACTTCTTGTCATTTTGCTACACACACAGAAAGTGATGCAGTGCTGGAAGCTAGTGAGCCCCAGAGCTTAAGACCACATAGTGGTGGCCATTTGAAAGGTGAGATGTACTTTTGAATATAGTACAGCCAGTTTTTCTACCTCAGTGATGGGACCAGGCTCCACAGCCATGCTGGGTAACTATGACTTGTATTCTGGCTATTTGACAAAAGGCTCAGCTCTTAAAGCAGAAGGCCCATCTCTGGCTATTCCTTCTTGTTTTTCTTTTCTCCCACAGCCCAGAATAGTCCTCTTTCATCTGCCCTCAACACTCATCTGTCAGTTATATATAGTCTGTGTCACCTTGGAGACTATAGGAATGCTGAAATTAGTTGGGGACAGATGTGGCCTCCAGGATGGCAGCATGGCTCACCACCTAAAGTATCAAAAGAGAGGCTAGCAATCTCAACTTCATTAGGAATGCATTTGCCACAATTCTTCCCAATTCTGGGTGACATCTTTTTTCTCCTATCTGACTTCCTTTCATTTTCAGCCAGCTGTTGGCCAACAGTTTGCAGCTCTCACCTGGCACCGTGCTGAAGTGAAATGGCCCCTAATAAAGACAGCAGCAGCCTTTAGTTTGAAGAAGTATATGGGAACACCCACTCGGGACCACCCTCCTGTCCCTCTCTCGAATAGGAGCTTTCTTTCCCTCAATAAATATGTTCTGCTCAATAAAAAAGGAAAAAAAAATAAGAAATATAGTTTTCATTTGGACATAGGACAGTCGAAATAGACTATTTGGTGAATAAATGCTACCAAAAGAACAGCATATTCCTTCACACTTCATATGAGAGCCCATGTCCCCCGTAGACAATTCAGATACTACCCAGTTCACTTGCTAGGTACTGCTGTCCTGGGAAGTGCTAGAGCCCACTGACTAGTTCTTCCTCTCCAACTCTCCCTTTCTGTGCTCCATAATAAGTCTCCATTCTGTTTCCAGTTGTCATTACATCACCCTTCATTCCAACAGACTTTCTTAATGTGTTATTTCTAAGCTCACATATTCTTAACATTTAAGAATGGCAGTTTCCTATGCCTTGAGGGAAGGTACCCTAATCTCATTCCAAATACCACTGTAGAATAGCAATTTCTAAAAAGTATTTGCACTCTCTCCCCAATGTGTCCCTCAGACCTGAGAGAAAGAGACACATCTGTGGGCTATCACTTAGGATACATACTAGGAAAAGTACCTTAGTTACTTTTATCATTGTTGAGATAAAATACCTGATACCCCCAAGTGTCTTAGTTACTTTTCACTCATTGCTGGAACAAATACCCAACACTCAAAATGAAGGAAGGAAAGGTTTATTTAGCTCACAGTTACTGGAGGTTTCAGTACATATTCAGCTGGCCCAAGACTGAGTGGAACAGGGCTGAGAGCATCCAGTTCAAGGCTGTGGAACAGCAACAATTGCACCAGAGGCAACCGACCAACCAGGCGAGCAGAGAGCAACAGTGCTAGTCTGTCTCTGTCTCTCTTTATATTACATTCAGGCTCTCTGCCTCAGCCTATTTGCCTCGGGCTACACCCATAATCCCAGAAGTACTTAAAACACATAGTCCCAGGAATTGTGGATCAAGTCTCAAACTCTAGATCAGTACTAAATCACATAATCCCAGTGACTCCATGAGTCAAGTCTCAATCTATAGAAGTCCCTGTCCAAAGACTGCATGAGGCTTTGGGGGTCAACTAGACATAAACCGTAACACCAAGCTAAGGGAAGAAAGATATATTTTGACTCATAGTTTGTATTGGTTTCAGACCATAGTCATCTGGTTCCAAATCAAAGGGGCATCACAGAGGAAAAACAGTTCACAACATAGCAGGCTGAAGGCAGTGAAGCACAGCAAGCAGTGGCAGCAGGCTTGCCTTTCCTCTTTGTATTCTATTGAGACTATAAGCCTGTTGATTGATATCATGCATACTCTTAATCCTAGTATCACACACCCTAGACAGCCAGCTCCAAAAGGCCCCACCCATGAGGCTTTGGGGGATATCTAGATGCAACCCATAGCAAAGAAACTCATTTTTCTTTACAGCACTTAGCATTGTATATTATTTACTCAAGTTGTTTTGCTTTCTGTCTGCATGCCTTCATCAATTCAATGAGGGAGAAATTTTTGTCTGATTGGTTAATTGCTCTAGATTCTAAATCAGTATTTGATAAAACAAAAGCTGCCCCCAGAGATGAAGAATACAGAGGATATCAATATTGGTTTTGCTTTCCTAAGCATATCAGAAGGAAGACCTTACATCTGTTGATTAAGTATTGATTGAGCAGTTCAATGTGTAGTGTACATAGTGTATATAAAGTATGTGTAAAATGCCTAGCACAAGATGGTAATGGATAAGGCTCTTGCTAGAAATGCTATGGTTGACCGAGGTGTAATGGCACACACCTGTACTTCCAGCATTTGGGAGCCTGAGCCTTGAAGTATCTCAAATTAAAGGCCAGCCTGGACTACATAGTGAGTTTGAGCCCACCCTTGCCCACATAGTAAGATTATGTCTTTTTTTTAAAAGGGACTATGGTACCAGAACTTCATGCATTTGCCTAAAAGCTAATTAAACCATGTTCAGTGGGCCTTGAACACTGGTGCCCAGCATGAGGAGAGATCCCTATCAGGAGGACTCAAAAGAACTAGTTTGCCCCATCTACTACTTTTGTTGTTAGCTTTCTTTGCAGAGGATGAGCCCTCCTCCATAATATTTGCTCCTAGAACTTTTCTCCTAGTGGAAGAGCCCATCTTTTATATACTTTAGCTCTTCAAGTCAATATCTGTAGCATTAGTCAAAGAATAGTTGCACAATAACAATACGTGACTGTTAGAGAGAGGGGTTTGATATCTGAGAAGGCCTTGTTGTAACAGTGATGGCTATTTATATTGGGTCATTCAAAGTAAGGAGATGCAACCTAAGACCACATGCCCCAAGCAGCAATGTCTCTCAACTGTCCTTTCAAGACTAAGCCAGAAACTAGTCATGGCAGCACATGTGCGAGTAATCCTGGTACTCAAGATCATGTGTTCAAGGCCATCCTTAGCTACTCAAAACAAAATAAAAACAAAGGAAAGAAGAAAGAATAAAGTAAAATTATTCTCATGTTACTTTATGTTTTTCTTTTTTTTTTTTTTTTGGTGGCATGGTGCTGGGTAACCTTAACTGGATGCTGTGAGCTGAGGCTAGTGAGATCCCTGTCCTCTGGGACACGTGGTGTTCTTGGTGACCTGAATGAGCCCCTGTATCTCCAGGTCTTTTTATTTTTAGTCTTTTTTTTTTCAATTTTTTTTTTATTGTTTAAATTTAGCAATGGTTATATTACATATTTTCATCATCAGATCAGTTTAGATTAATACATATAGGTATATAAGATTGATCAAACAATTAAACATTAACCTTTCTAAATCCACATTACTTTTTATTTTCTTTTCCCCTTTCTTTTCTTTGAAAGTTGACATATTGCATCTTGTCCTGACAATTATTCTACAGAGTACAGTGTGTGGGCATGACCCACCTCCCTATTGATGTTGCTTAGGAAAAAAAAA
>PVJA010023817.1:0-32542 GCA_004027025.1 Myocastor coypus | reverse complement strand
ATGGAAACACAGAAGTGTAAGGGGCTGGCCATTGTGCGCCCCTTCGCCCACCACGCTAGCCTTGTTTTGGCTGGGTTCTTTCTATTATCCTCCACTTAAGGGCTACCCCTTGGCCAGAAAGCTGACGACGGATGCACACTTTCTCTTTGCATCTCAAAGGTGGGGCTTCTGCTCTCAAGCGCTGGGTATGCAATTCCATCCTCATAACACGATTAGCTCTCCAGCCCTCTGTGGATGTTTCCAGAAGTCAGGGACTGATCTAAATCCTTAAATCCTTAATGATCACCACCTACTATGACTCTATTTTATAGATGAAATTAAAACATCACCATAGCATCACATATGTGGAACCCAGGCTGTCAGGACTCTAAAACGTCTCATTCCTCACCATCTCCTCAGCCTACACTGCTTTCATACCTGTGCACCAGGGGCCCAAGAAAAGTGCCCAGTCACTCCCTACAAAATGACCTTCGTTTCATCAACTGATAAATAGATTGTGATTTCTTTTCAGTGGTAAAATGCTACAAATTCTCTTTCTTTGTTCATGGGCCAGTATCTCATGGTAACCAGCTGGTTTTTAGAAACCATCTCTTGCCTTCTGTTCTTTATAGCATAACACCACATAAAAAAAAAAAAAAGATTTGTTTTCCAAATGGCTTGCAACCATGTTCTCAGTCAACACATCCGTTATCACAATAAGAGACCACAAATTAGTTGGGTTTTTATTTTGCCCAAAGAGGATGTTGCATGTTGTAAAATGGCTGCTTCATAAGCTGCAGAGAAGGAGGCCACCGAGGAGCCCAGAGCATTTGGGATCTTAAAAAGAGCAACTGGGCCACTTCGTGGCTGGGCTTTTCCTGCGGAGCTGCCCTGACATCTAGTGGCCAAAGACTAGGGAAGTGAGTCTCCTCGGAGCAAATCGTCCTCATTTATTATGTTTTTAAAGCATAGATAGATAGATAGATAGATAGATAGATAGATAGATAGATAATACATAGGTAGACAGACAGACAGACAGACAGACAGACAGACAGATAGTGTGGAACTATCTATCAGTCCCTTGTGTTTGCCAAGCAAGCATTTATTCCACTGAGCTATCACCCCAGCTCCAAAATCATTCTCATTTAAAAGCAAGTTTGCAGCCTTATATAACAAATGAAACTTAAAGTCAATACAGTGCTTCACACTATGCAACGCACTGCTACAAAAATCGTTTGTGGGCTAGAATGTAATTTCCTTCCTGTATTACTTTCATTTTTTAAAAAATCTATCATAATATATGTTGGTTTATTATAAATATATGCATTCCTCCAAGAATTTCATTCTTTGTGCTTCATTTCTATAAGAGTAAGAGCTCGTGGGGGCCTGACAGGATGGCTCAGTGGTCGAAAGTGTCTGCTTAGGAGAGCTTAGGCGGCTGCAGGGACCGTGGTTCAATCCTCGACACCACATGGTGCACCAGCCCTGCCTTCAGGGCAGGCTGAGCCAGCCATAAAAATAAATAAATAAATAAAAGTTCTAAAACAAGAAAAAAAATTAAATTAAAAAAAAGAGTAAGAGTTCTTAAGATATAATATCTATGGTCAAATCAAAATTACATTTAAATGAGAATACAAATGAATAAGTAATAAATTCATATTACCTCAAATAAATTATGCATTAAAAATAGTAATAAACAATTCTCTAAGCCTTTTACTTAACTAATAGGTTCTTTCTAAATTGGAAAAAATTAATACCTTAATGCTATTAGACAAAAAAACACAAGGTTAGAAATTAATTTTTAAGAAAAAACAACTAAAGATGAATGGTTTGTAATCATTTTTTAACAGATTCTTTAATTGCAAAGGTCTATTCTGTGGTGATTACATTTTTTGTGGCTTATGTTTAAAAATGGTGTTCACAGAAACCACACTATGAAGGTGACCAGAGATGAATTATTTGCTTAGACTTTAGTCTAAGAACCCTCAAAAGCACAGCCTGAAGGCCTGACAGATAGCTCAGTGGACTAAATGCCTGCTTTGCAAGCACAGGGGCCAGGGTTTGATCCCTGGTCCCACATGCCGCATTGACCCTGCCCCTGGGTTGCACTGAGCCAGCGAATGAGTCTGGGCATGGTGACGCATACCTATAATCCCAGCAGTGGGGAGGATCACGGAAAATAGGAGGATCACTATGAGTCTGATCTGTGTAGTGGGACCCTGTATCAAATACATAAAATGGAAAAAAAAAATCTCACAGCCTGGGACAAAGTCTGATGCATATTGGGTTTTTTTCAAACTAGGATCCAGTGAGCAGCGGTGGGGGATAGGAAGACCCGTGAAGGATGAAAACTGACGGAGAAAGAGGGACAGCCAGCACCGAAGCACAACATGGACTGTCCACTGGATCTGCAGGCTTTGGAGAAAACTATGGAGCACACCTCTTCAGTCATGATGGGCCCCAAGGATCACGACCTGCCCACCCATCCAGGGAGTGCGTGCATATTCAGATCTCACCGGCTGCAGTGGCCAAGAAGATTTCCACTGCTGTCAAGATGCAAGATCCAGGCGTGGTGGCGCATGCCTGTAATCCCAGCACTCGGGAGGCTGAGGCAGGAGGATTGGTGTGAGTTCGAGACCAGCCTGGTCTACAAAAGTGAGCTCAAGGCCAGCCTGAACTGCATAGCAAGACCCTGTCTCAAAAAGACAAAAAAAATAAAAAAAGATGCAAGAGCAGGTCAAAGTCTGTGCATCACCCTCCCTGCAGCCACCGCTGAGGATGAATGATCAAGCCAAGTGGCTCTGCAGCATACACAAGAGGGTCACGATAATAGCAGTATCTATGCTATATTAACCATGCTATTTTAACAAAAGATAGATCACGTCCATCATTGATACAAATAATGGTGCACTTAAGGAACATTAATAAGTATATGGGTTTTTTTTTTTTTCCAGAACCAGGGATCAAACTCAGGACCTTGCACTTGCCAGGCAGGCACTTGAGCCCCTGAGCTATCTCCCCAGCAAGTATGTAGATTAATTGATGAAATCACCATTCTCACCAATCACAGCATGATTCAGAGTTATAAAAGGATATCCACTCTCCAGAAAAAAATACATTTGTTTTGTTAGGCAGTCATTGAGATGATGTCTAAAAAATGTTCATATATTTTTAAGATGTGAGAACATCTTAATCTGATAGAAAAAGCAACATTTGAAGTCGATTATTTTGATGTGAAATTTGGCTACAATGGGAATAACATGGCTCCCAGTGGGGGGGAATGGTTAGACTTTCGAAGGAGTTCAAGAGCAGACTCTTTCAAAAAAGAAAAAAAAAAAATTAAGTAGAAAATAGAAAAAAGTATTAAAATCTGGCTTCAAATCTCAAAAAAAAAAAATCAGAAGTTCTATTATTTTATGCTCTCGTATTGCTCCAGCTGACCAACCACTTTATTATCTTCAAAATATGAAGGTTTTGTTGATTTTAAACAAATTCAGTTCAAGATGAGTCAAAAACAAAAAGGAGGAATAAAATCATTAACTTCATTAAAGACAACGTAAGTGGTTATTTAAAAAATAATCTCTAAGATACAAGGATTTTCTTAACCTTGAATTTTAAAAAGATGGGAACATTTTACTACTTGAAGTGGCAAAACTTTATGTGATATGAAGAAATGCCAAACAAAAAAATCAAAATATTTTTTGCTTATAACAGAGACAAGTAGCTAACACCCATAAGAGCAAAGAAGTTCTATTAAAATCAATAAATATAAGATAAACATTATAAGAGTAGACCAAGAACTTCATTATGCAAGTAAAGGTGAAATGTTGATTAACATAAAAATAAATTGAAATTAGAAATTTCTTGAAAGTACATTTGCTAGGAAATATTATAAGAGCTTTATTTATTAAATTCTTACCATGATCTTATGAGATTATTATTACCACCAATTTATGAATGAGTATCCCAAAACATTTACAAGTTAAATAACTGGCTCAAAGTCAAGAAGCTCTTACATGATACAGTCAAGGTATAAACTCACACAGTCAGATTTTGAAGTGTCGAGTCCTAACCACAGGACTGTTGCACGAAGATAATGAAACATACAACCATATAAGAATAGAAATGTTCCTTAAAAGTATGGTGAACAATGAGAAAGGGAAGAAACGGAAATACACACAACGTTCATTGATGGATTAGGTGCTGAATAAAACAACCATACATATTCATAAAAATGGGCTATGTATGAAGAACTGCAAATAAATAAATAAATAATCAAACTCCATTTTTAAAATAGGTTAAGAACACGAAGATCAACTTACCAAAGATATACAAGTGGTCAAGAGGCATCTGAGAAAAGATTCTACACCACTAGCCATCAGGGATCTGCATGTCAAAGTCACAAGGACTCCCCACTAGCCACAGGCTGACATGCGGAGCAGTTCCCAGTCTCCTGCAGCCACCTCCCCCAGGGTTGGCACGAGGCCTCGGCTCACTATGGCAACAACATGGTGCAGCACACTCGACTTCATGCCTAACACCTGTTATGGTTTGTATCTAGCTGTCCCCCCAAAGCCTCATGGAGCCATGGGGTGGGGACTTTGAGAGTTTGAAATTAACTCATGATCCACTGGGATTATGGGTGATCCACTGGGATTATAGGTCTTAGTACTGCTGGAATGATGGGTGTGAGTGCTACACCCAATCTGGGGCTAGTAACCAGAATGTAATACAAGAGAGACAGACTCTCTGTTGCCATTATTACTGTTCCACCACCACGAACTGGATGCTCTCTACCCTGCGCCATTCAGCCTTGGAGCCAGCCGAATAGGGACTAAAACCTCCAGTAACTGTGAGCTGAATAAACCTTTCCTTCCTTCATTTTGGGTGTCAGGTATTTGCCCCAGCCATGAAAGAAGAGTAACTGAGACAGCACCAAAGCTGATGGTGAGATGAGACCATTCTAAATGGTCTACGGTCATTCTTCCACAAACAAGGCATGGTGGAGTTGGTGCATACCTTGCAGGACCACAACTACCTAGCGACCTACCCAGACAAAAATAGCAGCTTCACCAATTTGAGAATTTATCCACATGGATTAGTGGTGTTGGACCTTCAGAGCTATGACAGTGACACCAGAACAAAGAAGAAATTGATAATCTTTGAACAAAATAGAAGAGGGACTAAAAGAATTGAGCCAGGCCAGTATTGGGCAGCTGAAGCACTCACCAACCATAGTTCAAGGAAGGGCCATTAGCAGACACTGACCTACAGCGAATGGGCATCTGGTTGAGTACGACATAGATGAAATAGTATATGACGAAAACTCACCTTATCAGAACATTAAAATTGTACACTCAAAGCAGTTTGGAGGCTGGGTGTGGTGGCTCACGCCTGTAATCCCAGCACTCGGGAGGCTGAGGCAGGAGGATTGGTGCGAGTTCGAGACCAGCCTGGGCTACAAAAGTGAGCTCAGGACCAGCCTCAACTGCATAGCGAGACCCTGTCTCAAAAAGACCAAAAAAAAAAGCAGTTTGGAAATATTCTCATCCTTACTGAGGATGTTAATTCAGTGAAGAATGATTTGGCATATACCCAAACCATCATGGGCAGGGGTAAAGATAACCTGATTCTGGGCCGCAGAGATGGAGGCATATTATGTGAAATAATCAAAGTAAAACCAAAGATGGTCACTATGGTAGAGACTGACCAAATGGTGATTAATGCATGTAAAGAAATATATATGGAAAACATGTTGTGACAACTTTTTTCTTTTTTTATTACTTTTAGTAAGAAATAACAATATATAACAATGTGACAGTTTCAAAACACATTAGTAGTATATTTCAATATTTGCTAAAGTACATATTGTTGTCCTCCTATTAGTTATACAGAGCACAGGGGGTAGATGTTACAATTTTCCAAATCATTACTGGTACAACAAAATTTCTTCTCCTTGAACTAGGAGAAAGTACTTGTATACATAATTCAGTGATTGATAATCGCAGTGGGTTATTGGTAAAAGTGGCATCGCTGGAAGTTGTTGGTTTAAGTTTTGTACAGCTCAGCATTCTAATCTAGCTTTATGTTTTATGCCTTGTGGTTAAACTTTTCTGCTGGGTGGTTAAGCAATACCTGTATAGCAAAACATGTAACTTTTGTGTCTCTCAAGGCCAGTCAAATCTCCTCAGGATTTACTTTGAAACCATGCACAGTGCTTTGTAGAACTATTGTAAGTGTCAGCCATCTGGATGAATCACGGCCATTGCTTGACCAGTTTGCTTTCCGTGAAAGCCTGAGAGAACATTTTCTCTCTAGGTGACTCTCCTTTGGCACACTATGTATCTTCAATCCCTTTCCTCTGTAGCCCCATAATCTCCTTGAGCAGAAAATTTGGGAAACCACTGAGTTATAGGATGTTATAGCACAGGTTCTCTTGTGTGCTGAGTCCTCACTGACCTTGAAGGGCTATGGCCAAAATATTGGCTATCCTTCTAGCCCTTCTTTTTCTCTAATTTTTGGTCTGTAAACTTATATTCTTAACCCTCCATAAGAAAAGCTGAGTGGTACTATTTCTCTATAACATAGGTACTTGAGCATGGCATCACTGTCTTTCTGAGTGTCAAATATCTTAGACTTAACTTGGAATTGGTATTATCTATCAATCACTGATATTCTAATAAATCTCTATAGAATGTAATAAAAACAGTTGCACATTTTTACACAGGAATTTAGAAATCTAACCATATACAAAATTGGAGCCTGTCAATCCCTTGGTATTTTCCTAGTCTCATACTCTCATTTAATACCCTTTTTTGTTTTCTTGTAAACCAATCATGTTGTGACATCATAAGCAATCTCAAAGGACACTGCTGTCGACCTCTAATAGGAGGCTGTTTTCCAGTAGTACTGAAGAGGTACACCAAAGAAGGGAGAGAGTTTGATTATGTGATTAATGATCTGGCAACTGTTTCAATCTCCACATCTCCAGGAAAAGATTCCATATGTGAGTTGCTCAGACTGAGTCTTGACCTCTCAATGAAAGTAATGAAACATGATGGGGAATATTTTACACAGGGGAACTGTGTCAATTTGCCAGAAGCCCTGTTGCTCTATGAAGAATGGCTTGGGCATCTGTATTGTGCTGTGGAATTCTCAAAGAAGATCGTCTGTGTCCCTTCATACTTGGAATTGTGGGTATTTTTACACTGTTTGGAAGAAAGCTAAACCCTGAAGATGAATATCTCAACAACGTGTATTGCAGATAACCTTCCTGACCTCCATATGCCATATGTACATGCCATCAAAATGAGTCAGGCAGTTGACTGTAACTTTCTTAATGTTTTCCCTTTTTGATTATTATTTTCAATTTTATTTTTTAATCTGTTTTTAATTTACTTTTTATTATTTCTTTTCATTTTAATGAGAAAAAACAGCAGTGAAAGTTTCAAAACACATTAGTATGACAGTTACAATAATTGATACATTGTATATTATCTTTGTAGCAGCTATTCAGAGGACAGGATGCAGACATGATATCTGCTCTAAAACAATATCAATGCAAACCTTTCTTCTCAATGAATGAAACTTAGAGAAAACAGCTGTATGCCTGTATATCTATCCTAAATATATATATATATAACAAATATATATGTTATAACAAAATAGCTCTTTATTTATATCCTCTTTTTCTGTTTTGTTTTGTCAGAGATGGGTGTTCCAAAGCTAATGGAAAATGTATATTTTGATGAGCCAGGGTGTTATTCTTTTGAAACTCAGCTGAAGGAAATTTGATGGCACAGCAAAGACTACAAAATGCACTGATCCCCTAGAATGTGAATTTTGTTACTTTTTATTTCTGTGGAAGTTTTTTTTCATTTTGTTTTGTTTTGACTTTGATAGAACTTCAATTTGAACCTTTGGAAGAATTAACATTGTATTGTTTTAGAGAGGAGTTCTTGATGGCTTTCAAAAAATGACTTAATTTTAAAATTTGATGCTTTGAAGAAAAACATTAGAAATGAATAGCATGCCAGAGAGTTGCTCAGCAGCAGAAGCACTTGCCTGGCAAGCACAAGGTCCTGAGTTCAATCCCCAGTACCGAGAGAGAGAGAGAGAGAGAGAGAGAGAGAGAGAGAGAGAGAGAAAGAGAGAGAGAGAGAGAGAATACCAACGCTTCAACTAAAATTACAAAGGATATTTAAAAGCCCCAAGGACACATCACCTCAAATCTATGATGGTTGCTGATGTTCAAGACAAAAGACAAGTGTTGGGTGGATGTGGAGATGCTGGATCCTTAACATACTGTTGGTGAGAATGGGAAACAGTACTGCTGCTCTTGCTGTGGAAATCAATCAAAAGTTAATTGTAGAATTACCTCATGACCCAAAACTTCCACTTGTGGGCATTAAAATCAGGATCTTGAAGCAGCACTGGCCTTTTCATGTTCATTGCATTGCAATCGAATTGCTCTCCACTCCCTACAAATTACAAACACTTTATGACCAGATTGCCCTTATTTCATCTGCTACATTTAAGCTATATACTCAGACCTGCAAACAATTGTAAAATGAATGCTTTGTTTAGAACTAAAGCCTTAACATAGTAAGCCTAAAAATTGAAAATACAAAAGTAGCAAATGTTGCTGCCCTGCTTGGTGGCTTTCAAAGGACTGACTTTCTGCTCCCACAAGAAGCAGCTCCTCATGTGCCCTAGAGCAGGAGCAGCTTCCTGCTGCTCCCTGGACAAGAGTGCTCCAGGAGCCAGGAGATGATGGCCTCCTGCTGTATGAAGAGGCCAGTAACTCACTCCTGCCAGGATTGGATCACTGATTACATGGTCTTCCAGAAGTGCTTAATGTCCATTCCCTCCTTGAAAAGTCTCTTAGTGAATGCTCAGGACATGTCCTCCCAAGAGAGCTGCAGAGTATACTCGGGCTACAAAAGCTAAATCAAGTCATGCTGAGCCTCAGCAACCCTTGAGGCTCCTGAAAATGGTCCATGCTTCATACCAAGAAGCTTGAAGCCTGCATCATGCACTTCTTCCTGCTGCAGCTAGTAGATGTCTAAGGTCCTTGATGCGGAGGAGGACTTGTGGACTGTGCTGAGACAGATCCTCCTACACTAGATCTAAAGAAAATCTGGAGTAGGTGGTTCTGAAACAGGCACCATCTGCTGTGGTGTGAAAGTGTCACACAAAGCTCATGTGCTGAAAACTTGACTCCCAGGGGATGGTGTCACGAGGCCGAGACCCAATGGGAGGAGTTTGGTTCTGGAGATCCAAGCTAATGAGTGGATTAAGGCCAACACAGATGTAGGACCTTTAGAAAAGCACATGTTCAGGTGCTTGGTCTTACTCTCCTTCCCTCATCCCCGCTGGTCCCTGGGCCCTCTCTCTTTACCATGGAACAGCATGAAGAAAAAAAAAAAGAATAAATTTCTGTGAATATCCAACATTCTGAATCAACCAGCAGTTTCCAATCTTCACTTTTATTCATAACTCTATAGTTATACACAATTGTCCCAGAAAGCTAGAAATTGGGAAGAAGTATATTTCCCATCTGTATGTTTATAATTCACTCAATATTCACATGTGTTTGATTTGTATACAATATAAAATCAGTAGTGAAAGTTCAGTTGTCCTGAAAATTATTTTATTCCCTTTCAAATTAGAAAAAAAAATTCATTAGCTGGGCTACACCACAAGCACTTTCACATAATGTAACCAACACTTAGGCATGAAATGGATTAGTGCTGTGTCTCTTGTGTTTCTTGTCCTTAGTAGCTCTTACACAGCTATGAAAATCAGTAGGAAGCACTAATTAAAAGTGCAGATTATCTTTCTAACTGACCATTTATTCTATAAGGAAGGAGATCCAATTAAAACAATCTCTAATTACACCACCACCCATTTCAACATTCTAGTTTTACCTTGCATATTGCTACTTCGCCAAGTTCAACCAGTGGCATGTCGATCTTTATTAAATTCACTCAGATACATTGTGCTCACAGACTACCACAGAGACAAAAATGAAATAGAAAACATAGACCTTCTGAGCAGAATTTTTTAGGGTGTTGAATTAAAGGCCCACAAATAGGAATTAATCTTCAAAGTTTCAAGATGTGGCCGAGTCCATTAAAACTGTTTATTGCATTGACTATCATAAGTGTCTTGATATGATTTTCTTAACATAGCACAATAAATTTAATGAATAAAGTTTCGATTGTCACTTAATATTAAAGTATTTCCACCATTTAATTAATCTGATGTCAAATAGATTTAATTTTAATTTTTCCCTTCTCCAATTAACCAAGTCAATTAATGTGATTGAATAATTAATTTTGAGATCACATAATGACAGAGGGGTGCTTGATCAAATGGAGATTATAGTAATTAAGCTTCTGGCACTCACGACCAAAGACTAGCTGAAGAGAAGGCTTCCCAGGCTACATTTCTAACAGAGAGAAAACAGATGATAGTAAAAGACTGTCCATCTCTTCCTACAAGAAAGTATAAAGCATAAAAAAGAAAAGATTCCTTAGCAGATGAGCCATGGGAGCATTGGAGTGATCTCTCAAGCTGCATATAAGATTTTTCTAAATGTCCATGTATGTGAATTTTGAATTTCTGAAAGTGTTTCCACACATAAAACGGATCAGTTCGGCAAATTACATACATTTCTACGCACAGCCAAAGATAATCAGATCAGAAACAGAGCAGGCTCCACAAACACAGGGCCAGCAAAATCCTTGATCTTAAATTTCAAGGGAGAAGAAACAGACTCGAAGATGGTTGTTAAGGAATTCTGGCAGAATCTCTTCAGAGAGCAAAGTTAATAGGTGTAATAAATGACCCAGGGCACCGGTAGGAACAAATTATATAAATAAACTTAAGAAGACATTATACAAGAATCGTGGGCCCAAACAAATGTGAACCTGTGTGTTAGCCGTGCAAAGCCAGCGACGGCAGGGCCCATTAGGAGCTATTTGACCTTCAGCTCCACTATTCCTCTGTCGGAGTTCTAGGACTAACCTCTTAAGCTGTCACTTTCACAAATGTAAGCATAATAATTTTATAAAGAGATATTTTGTCTTATTAAACACCATGCTGGTACATAGTCCAGATTTCCCTCTTAGGAAAAGTGAATGAATATTGGAGCAGGAGGTTTACATTAGAGTTTTTATTTAAATTCTCATTACCACGAACTCTTAAATCACCTAATGATTCGTTTGCTTAGCAAACCTAAAACAGAACTTTTTAAGATAAACTTTTACTTGCTACAAATCATAAAATTATTTCCATATAAAGTCTGTTTATTAAATGTGCTAAAATGTTATATGGTCCTTTAAAATTTATAGAAAGACAAAGAAATGCCTGGCAGGAATATTTGCAAAAGCAACGCACACTAGGAAAAGAAAGCCTTTCATACTATAAAAATTGAGAATACACAATGAATATCTGAAATATCCAAGACTGGGAATTGAATTACTAAGTCTAGCATGAGCCAAGATGACCTCACTTTATGTGGAGTCATCCTCCAGGCCCAGATCGCAGCAAAGAATGTTATCTATTCTGCTTTCATTTTTTGGCTAATTCTAAGAGAAGTTTTTTCTGGCTTCTTCATCTTCTGATTGAGAGGAGTTCAAGGACTGATTAGGATTCCTTTTCCTCATTTTTGTATGCAAACAAATACCTGAGAAAAAGATCCAGTTACAAACTGCAACAGCTCCCAGCAAAATATCTCAAGGTTAATGTTTTAACATATGTTAGAGCTGTTAGCTGTGGATATCTAGCAGCTGTGTAATCTTAGTTCTCCCTGAAAGGATTTCTATGTGGCCAATCTAGCTCCACAACTCATCGCCACTGGCACGTTTAGTCCTTAGGAAAATCATTAGCCACATTCACCCTGTTTCTGCCAGATAACAAAGATTCCCTGAAATGCATCTGTACTTTAAACGTGTTATTGTATCCACACCCAAACATTACTATGTTCCCCATAACATATCAGCTAGAATTTAATATATATGTATGCTTATCTGATTTGTGTGTGTGTGTGTGTGTGTGTGTGTGTGCCTCTAAAACTTCAATGACATTTGTCAGTGTCCCCAATTTCAAAGGAAACAACAGTCTAGAATATTTTTGGCACATCTTTAGCTTAAGAATATACAATTAGACACTGACCTTCTTTCCCTATCATGGCAACTCCAGCTAACAATGAAATAATTCCTCTCCTCCTGCTACTCACCAATTCAGTCTTACATGTACACACCACAGAGAGCAAGTGTCATTGTTTATAAACAGATGTTCTTCCCTATGCCTTTTAATTTCATTGTACTGAAGACCATTACACTTTTCAGACTATCTAATGAGATGGTGATGAAAATTAATGGCTTGTAAATCTCCAAAGTTTTATATTTTGGAATAAAAAATTATCTAACATGTGAGGTATCTAAAATACCTTCCAACTATGTTATGTAAAGTTGAAAGAAAATAAAAGCAACAATACATGTAGCTAGTTTCTTCATTTTGGACAAAGAACAATGAAAAAAATTATTTCTAACAGGTTTTCATCTGGATGTTATAGAATCTAAAGTATAAATTGTTGCCTAAATAAAATGACTATTGGAAATAGTTACATTTTTCTATCACTTTTTGACAAGCACAGTATGATACCATACATACCAAATTTATGTATTTAAAGGAGGTGATGCAAAAAAAAAAAATAAAAACAAACAAAAGCTGGGGCCCAGGGAGGTAGCTCAGTAGAATAAGAGCTTGCCTCAAGCACAGGGTCCTGAGTTCAATCCCTGGTACTGCAAAAATAAAATAAAAATAAAACAAAGGAGGTGATGCAAGAAAAATGATAATTTGCATAGGTTCCTCTGGGCAAGCACAAATCCATTCATGTTCCTGATATCCTCACCAATATCTCAAAAAGATAATAAGGTACAATTCCAAGATCAATTAATACCTGGAGAACATGCAACTTGCTATTTCACATACTCCTCAGAAATAATTATACGATGTGAGTATTATCTTCTCCCGTTTCCAATAAATTGACTAAAACTTAGATATGAGTGGTTTTTTTCCTAAGGCTATAAAGCTAGCAAATGTTGAAATCAGATTTTCACTGTGGATCTAAGACATAAAACCCAGTGTTCTTTCCACGTTGCCACGTTGCATCCTTACACAGCTCTGCACAAGCATTGTGGCTGACGGGAAATGCTGAGGAAGGCTCAGCGCATGTGTGACTCACCTCAGGATCAGGGTACCAGCGTGGATTTCCATCTTAACAAGTTCACTGAGAGATAAGGCAGCAACCAGGAGAGTCCAGTAAATCCTTAAGTGTCATCCAACAGAAAACACCCAGAGCCATGAATTTTAGCCTCAGCAAAGATGAATTGAATTTTGGTTTAGTTGCCCTTTTCTGGATTTCTTTAAAAGATGACGTACATGTAAATCAAAAATACATATAAGAATCCAAATTGGCACAAAAAAAAAAAAAAAAACCTTCATAGGTCAAGGAGAATAGTACGTTTTTCTGGTATAAGCTTTTATTTTGACAAAAAATGAACCTTGCAAACAGATTTTACATTCCCAAACTCTCAAACTTCCCTTCCTAAGAAAATGCAAAATAAAGATGACTAGCATCAGTCTGGGGCATGAACAAACTATTTTTTGTAGAACTAGTTTTATATAAGTTTTTAAATTATGTAAGCTAGCTGCATTTTTAGTACTATAAACTCACTCACTAGTTTTATGCATACATCTAGAAAGCACATAGTTGTATTTGTATAAAACCATAGTCTCATATTAACATGCTATAATAGACATCTGTGTATGTGACACATATTTCCACTAATAGTAGACATGGTTGAATATCAAGTTACACAAATCATTTTTATCATTGTGATTAGGAAATTGAAACATGAAGAATGCAGACATAAATAGCTGAAAATGCTGTTCTTATTACACACAAAAATATCTTAATAAGGTTGAAAAATTTAAAGGATGATTTTACTAGAGAAGTTAAATGCAATACTGTTTTTATTTTTTATTTGTTTGTTCTTTGTTTTCCTGTTTGTTTGTTCATTTGTTTGTTTTGAGACAGAGTCTTGCTATGCATCTCAGGCTGGCCTTGAGCTCACTTTGTCGCCCAGGCTGGTCTTGAACTCGCAGTGATCCTCCTGCCTCCCAATTGTGTGCTCCTGTATGGAAACAAGATCAATGTCTAATAACTATATATTACAGGCATGCACCACCAAGCCTGGTTTTCAACACTCTTTATAAAATAAATTATTTCTAACAAGTGTCACATCATACATAAATTTAATTTTATTTCAGGTTCATTGGAAGAACCTAAAATTACTTTTTAACAAGCAAATATTAAGTTTCAGCATACTTATATTTGGGCAATACAGTATGAAGTCTAATAACAGTTTCAGAGCAGGACTGCCACAATGCTAATAGTGACACCTGCACTTACTAGTTGTGCAACATTTTTGTTGTTATTTTGTAGCAAGGATGAAACTCTGGACCATGTGCTTGCCAAGCAGACATGTATTCTTATTTTTACTTTACTTATTTATTGTTATTGTACATTGACTAATTATACTTGTATCAATGCATTATTAAACAAATGAGCTACATCGCCAGCCCCTGTTATGTAATCTTTATCGTCATGTAACTTGCCTGTATCACAGTATTCTGTTTTTAAAATAAGAGGCTGCATAAAATAGTCTCCACCTCAGACATTCCTGTGAAACCACACACACATACATATCTGTGCATGACATATGTGTATACATGTAAAAAACACTACTTGCAGCGCTAAGTACTGACATATGGCAAGTAGTGAACATATTAATTAAGCATGTCACATTGTTCAAAACAAGGTGTGGTCATAGCACACATTACAGATCACTGCCTGATTCAGATCTGAAGGAACAGTGATGACAGCATGATGATGATGATAGGATAAAGTTATCATAACCAGATTGCATGACTGGCCATTGCAGTGTACAGTTCTTTGGTCAGATGCCCAATTTCTATAACTAAACACACTAACTAGTTTTCAGATGCATGGAAATAAGGTAAGTGGTATATTAATTCACAGATTTAATTCACCCCACGATTCTGGAGAAGATGACTACATTCAACTTGGTATAGGAAAGATGGCCACAGCTGTGTTAGGCAGGGAGGACAGCTATGGTCCTGTTCATAACCTGATGTGGAGTTTGTGAACAGATGCAAGATCTTGCGGAATTCAGTTTTGCAAGCCAAATTGTTCCCAAAGAGAAGTGTATCACTGTAATGAGGGAAGCAGAAATAAAACTATCAGCCCAAATGCAGCAGATGGGTTATTATGCACTTATGCACTTAAAAATGCAGAGATAGAAAGCAGCCAAATAGCTCAGTGGATTAAAGGGCCTGAAAGCAGGCACAGGGGTCAGGGGGTTGATGCCCAGGCTTGCCATGCCAACCCCATGCCCGGGGCGCACTGAGACAGCAACTGAGACTGGGCAAGGTGACATGTACCTGTAAACCCAGCTCTTGGGAAGCTATGAACAGCTGGATCATTACAAGTCTGATCTAGAAGTGAGACCCTGAACACCCTGTAGACCCTTCCCTAAAATAAAAAAATAAATAAAAAATAAAAAATCAGAGGCATACAGACAGCAAGTACTCACCAAAAAAGACAACAATGACAGAATAAACCTGAACATATCAAAAGGTCATGTTGACATCTTAAAAATTGTTCCTGAAAAGTGCCAAAAGGGCTAAAGTTCTAACTTTAAAAGATTGATCTTATAGAACAAACTTCCCTCAATTCCATTTTGGGGACTATTTTTTTATTTTACATATTTATTTTTATTGTACATTGACTAATTATGCTTGTATGAATTCATTTTTTAAAAAATTATCTCTCAAGAGAGGTTGCACACACATAAATTAATTTATAACAAGGCATTCGTGATTGGTTAGGGTTTCTTCCTGAAGGCAGAGATGCACAGAGTGAAAGTTCAGCCATGTTGAAAGTGTACACAGAAGAAGTATAGACCCTGAGAGGAGACATGGCAAGCACTAAGGGTTCAAGACTAGCTAGGACTTTGTACACCCTGTCCTCACCTTTACACTAGCCCTGCCAAAGCTTGTCTACCAAGCACTGGATAGTAAGGTCAGCTTTGAGATCACATAGCCTCTGTCGCAACCAATCACTCTTGTCTCTGTAGTATAAAAGCAGCTCCAGATAGCACAACCCCATGGAAGCAGTTGTGTGCTAATAAAACTATATATATATATATATATATATATATATATATATATATATATGTCCAATAAATTGGGTTCATAAAACAAAATATGGTCTCAATAACTCATGCTGGAAATTTTAATAACACATTCTACCATACTGGCTAAAATAAAGTGTAATAAGTACTCAAAAAAATATTTTTCAACTTTTTCTGTAAAGAAATCAAAAGCAGCATATTTAATATATTTAAACATTTTACACAAGTAAAATCTGTTGTACAAGGTTATACGTAAAATTTATTACATAGGCCCTAATCTTACTCTGATGTGGTGGAATTTGCAAAAGTTGTTCTGGCTTAATGATTTCTTTCCTAGACTCTCCACATACAAATTTCTCCAATCAAATAAATGATAAAACAAACTTTTAAAATAATGAGAGATTCAGTGTTAACCCGACAAGTGGCAGAAACTTGGTCCCACCTCAGTGGCCCCAACACCATGTTGGAAAGATGAACTTTGAGTTGTCCCCACCCACGGGCCCTCTCTGGAGCCAATTGGGGAACACAGACCACTGAACCCTTACCCCAGGTAAAGCAAAGTTGCTGTAGCAAGATTTTCCCTTTGTGGATTCTGGATAAATGAACTGCTACTGACAAACATTACAGTGGGTATTTCAGGGAAGTATAAAAGAGATACATTCAGCCTACATTTTTGTCACATAGAATATTGCAAAAAAGTATTTGACTTGGGGAAAGTGCCTGAGCAAAAGTTGGATATTGTCCTTCAGTTGAACAACTGTGAATTGTAAATACTCACAAGAACATCCAAAACAAGCCAAAAAGCAATCTTGAATCTGCACCGCAGCCAGCATTCTAAGGAGTCCAGGCAAACAAAACGCTGTGTGCAGCTTGGCTTCCAGGTGTCACAGACCCACAGTGTCACAGATCCGCGGTGTCCTGCCAGCATCCTCGTTTGAGCACTGTTTACCTCCTGCCCGTGTGTCGGGCCCCCAGTGTTCAGGTCTGTATTGAACACACACAGCTTTCTTCCCTGGTCCTACTGAGCCACTCAGTACAACAGGTGTCTAGGCAGCCTGGATGCTGTCTCAGGTACCACAGATAATGGCAAGGTGTTCAAAGTACACAGAAGGACATGCCAGGTAGTATGCAAGCGGAATGCCAGTTAATATAAGAGACTGCATCATCTGTGGATTATCCAAACGGAATTGTGCAGTTAATTCCTGGGGGACACCAACAGGCAAACTTCCATAACTTAAAGCTATATTGCCAGCAATTTGCCCTAGAGGGGGGAAGAATCAAATCTATTTAAATGTTTGCTGAACAACAAAAGGAAACACAATAGGTAAATCCAACTCAAAATGCTTATTAGTCTCATAGTTTTAAAAAAACATGAACCAGGGCTGGCAAGATAACTCAGCCCTACTTGGGCAAACAGTCAAGCGCACAAGGAAGATGGTTCAATCCCCAGCAACACATGCTATGCCAGTCATACCCGCAGAGTAGGCTGAGTCTGCCACAATAAATAAATGAATAAATAAATAAATAAATAATGAAATATGGATACTAACTAAATTCACATCATAATTCACTACATAAATTTTAAAAGCAGGATGTAAATTTTTAAATTATCAGGTAAGGCAATTGGACCTTCGAACTAAAAAACGGCTTCTCCCAAAAGAAACATTTGTCATAACTCACACTACCAGTTGTCTGTAAGAGATTAGTTGGTTCCATCTTCAGAATAAGTAGAATGCACCTTAGATTTTTGCAAGATTGCTGAAATTATATCATGACATTGATACCTGTGTCTGTCACCACAATGCAACCTGAAGACAAATTGCTGTCCTAGTACACAGAACCTCACATCTCTGTGTAGGACTACTATAGCATAAAGACTGCTAACGGATTATTGCAGAGTGTGCGTTTTATTATTATTGATTACCTAAATTCTGAAAAACAATTTGAATTTTACATCATTTCCACTTTGATATTCAGATAGTTTCTAGTGACTAAATTAAGCACATCCTATGTAAGACTTCGTGTGTGTGGGGGGGGGGTATGTGTGTGTGTATTTTAGGGAAGAGTCTACAGGGTGTTCAGGGTCTCCCTATTAGATTGGAATCATAGTGATCCACCTGTTTACAGCCTCCCACGAGCTGGGATTACAGGTGCACACCACAAGGCCCAGTCTCAGTTGCCACCTCAGCACAAGCCTGGGGATCAAACCCCTGGCCAGTGCGCCTGCCTGCAGGCACTTTAATCCACTGCACTTTTTGGCCAGCCTCTGTGTAAGACTTAAGACGCATGATTTCAGACATCCACTGATGACAAGCAAGGTAATCTGACCAAATCCTCACCTAGAGAAGCTGAATGAAATATTCAAAAACATATTTTCTAAGGCACACAATGACCAAAAGATGGTGAAGTCACCACATCAGAATCTGAGGAAAATGGAAGAGCAGAGAGATGAGGCCAGGGTTTAAAGCTGCTTCTTCCTTGGGAGCTTTGGAAATGTCCGGAGGGGAAACCAGGCTGGGAAACAAGGCACTGCTTTGCCAGTTTTCCAGAGCCAAAAAGAGGATTTGGAGTCCAGGAGCGCGAGCTTCCTTTCCTTAGTACCTATATGGCTCTAACTGCTTACTGGAATTAAACCCAAGAAGATTAGTATTTATGCTAGCTGGAAAATAAAGGAAGTATTCCAACTAAGAGGAAAAAAATTACCAAATTAGTTTTCATAAATTATTTCTATAAGGAACATACTGAAAGTAAAAATAAAGGCACAGTTAAAAGTAAAAGAATGATAATTCCTATGCTGTTGCTATGGTTCTGGTGTCCCCACCAAAACACATGTTGAAATATAATCTCCACTGTAAAGTATCATGAGGTGGGACTTTTAAGAGATGTTTATGTCATTGGCTAGGACTCTGCCCTCATAAATGAATTAATCTACTAATGGATTAATGGATTAATAGGTTATTGGGAGGGCTGGGATATACCTCAGTCGCACAAATGTCTGCCTAGTAAGTACAAGGTCCTGAGTTCAATTCCTATATATATATAATTGTAATTGTATTGCATATTATTACAATACTAGACCTAGACCTCTTTTGGTAAGTATTAGTACAAACAAAATACCAGTAAGAATACTGATAATTTGGGCATATGGTTAACAAATTTGACCCAACTGCTGGACACAAAGCAGTGCATTCAGCAAATGCAAAACATACATGTCTTTAGCACACATAAATCCTTTATAAAAACTGACCCTCTTGCAAACAAGTTGCAGTACATTTCAAAGGACCACGATCCACATATGCTTTCTGGTGAATTGAAGTGGCATGGACTTTCTTGAATATTCTATACTGGAAACTAGTTAGAATATCCCAATTATTTATAGATTCAATGCAATCCTTTAGAATCTAAAATTCTGCTTTGTACAATACACCATGAAAGGTCAACATCATTCATGACATCAAAGAACTGGAAACAATACAAGTGCCAATTGATGGATAGGAAAGAGGTAAATTATACAAAAACAATGAAAATAAATAAGCCCATTTAACAACACAGATGACTCCAAAAAACAAACCCATAATGTAAAGAAGCCAGGTACACCAAAAATTATGAGCTTATGTAAGGATTTTTTAAATAGACAAAATTAAACTAGGGAATCATAGGCATGTAGCTGTGTATATCTACGTGAAACAAGGAAGTAATTATAATATTGGTCAAAATAGTAATTAACTTTAGGAGGCATGAAGGTGATGAATGGAAGAGGTGTGAAAGGCAATGGGAAGAGGCCTACTATTTCTTTGACCCAGGTGACAGGGAGGTTCACTTCGTTATAAGTCATCATGCTACGCTTTCATGTTGTGCACCATTCTGCATCACGTTACATTTTACCCACATTAAAGCTATTAATAAAAGTATGAATACATTAATAAATTTTAAATTGCACTGATAAATGAAATGAATGAAAAAATATCACAATTGGAGAATTATCTTTGGAAAATATTAATCATGTGATCACGTCAAATAAATTAACCATAATGATCACTAAAACATACCACAATTTCTACATGTCACGTATAGCTCCAAATCCTTTTATATATTAATTCATTTAATCTTACAGCCCTTATAAAATAGAATAGAAATATCTGAAGATATATACACAGTCTCTCTTCTAACATGAATGTTATTTCTGAAAAACACAACACACTCTGAATACAATAAACATCGATGCTCTCAAAGATGCGACCTTTCTAGAAGTCACAGGTCACAACAAGTTAACAAAACACTTGTCAGGGTATTTATGTTCATAACTCAGGAAAGGATAAGATACTTCAAGTGTCTTCCCATTAACTAAGGTTGCAGCCAGTTGGAAAAGACTGTAAAAAAATGAATAGAATCAGTAAGACATCCTATAATTCCAGATTAATTCATCACTATTTTGGATATTTCTGCTCTTGCCTGAAGATCATCCTTAATGGATAGATGAACAGTATATCTCTTTTTAACATTTAATATCCCAATACAGTGTCAAAGTAACTTCTTTCTTAGATCAGCTAATGTCACAAGGAAAATTAAGCAGACTGTATAGATCAGTAATAAGAAAATCTGCAGAACCCTCCATGGTTGGAAGGATGTCCTCAAACAAGATGGTCACTGTGGAGCAAGGAGGTGCAAATGGTACAGCTCTTTGAGTCTTTGGGAAGCCATTTTTTATTATTTTCTTGATTCTAGATTAAAAACTCCCTGTGACCTGGGTTTTAGTCCATGACAACTTAAATACTCAGCTTATTATTTGATATGGTAATATCAGTTTCTTTAGGTACATGGAATGGTATAGTCAACTAACTTAATAAATATTCACTTTTCAATTCTATGTCTGGATTTAGTGTTGGCTCTAATCTCTAGATCTCCTGACATATTAAATAACTGCAAATGTATAAAAATGGTTCGCATATTGATTTTTTAAAAAATCAGTGTGAAGGGCTGGCAAGACAGCTCAGTGGTCTAAAATGCCTTCCCGGGAAAGCTCAGGGACCACACTTCGACCCCTGGAAATACATGATACACCAACCCTGCCCCCAGGGCAGGCTGAGCTGGCCAAAAAAAGAAATCAGCATGAAGCTTTTGTATAGCAATCCACTTATAAAGATAGGACAGTACAAATCAGACAAGATTATACAATGTTTGACCAAAAGTAGGAGAACAGTCCTGCTTTATTTTAATTTACTGGAAAGGTCTAAGACTGTATTTTAATCTAGGGAAATAGTAGTATGCACAGGAGAAAGTTATTTAATGAATATATGTTTTCTTAGGTCTTTATATTAAGGAATACTGTTATTTTCCATTTTTCTTTCTTTACTATCAGTAGTAAGACATCTTACAACAAAGAACATTACAATGCTATGGTAAAATCCATTTTTAATGCTAAAGTATGAAATTTTATACCTTTTATCAAGTTTCTGTAGGTGATAACTTAAATAAGAAAGATTAAAATATATCCCAAATATATTCAGCATTTAATTTTTGTAAAACTTTTTATACATTTAAATTAAAATTTTCACTTGAGATAATTGTATATTGCATGCCATTTTAAGAGCAAAGACAGATTACAGATACAGTTCAGTCATTTTCCACCAATAATAGCATTTTACAAAGCTATAGTTAAAACTAGGATAATGACACAGATGTTTACTGTTGCTCCTAGTTTTCTCATGTGTCCTGTCTACAGCCATAACCCTGTGCCCTTTCCCTCCCTAAATCCCACTGTTGCTCCATTTTCCACTCCTTAAAATTTGTCACCTCAAGGCTATGACTTAAGTCTTGACTCATCCTATGTACAAACTTGGGGAACTGGCTCTTTTCCCCCAGGAAAATGTCAAACTGTTCCTCAAAGTATTTTTACCATGCTGCATTCCTGTCACCCATGAACTCGTGACTCAGTGTCTCTGATTCCTAGCCATCATTTTACGAAGTTCTCAGAATCTCACGTCCCAAAGTTTGGTCACTCTCAGAGGTAGAGCCCTGGGGAGAAGGCAAAAACTGTAGGAGATAGAACCTAAAGGAAAGAAACCCGGTCTTTGGGGCATGAGCCACAGCCTGGCCTCTCTGTGCCTCCTACCGCCAGCAGGCTGAGGCTCTGCTCTGTCACCTCTCCCCTGACATACTCCTTGGTCTCACCGCAAGTCAAAGGTGATGGAACCAAGTCAGTAAGTATGGACTGAAGTCTCTAAAGCCATGACCCCAACTAGATCTTCCCTACTCTAAACTGACTTTCTCAGGTACTTTCTCACGGCAATGGAATGCTAACTAACACAGTGTCCCATTTTACTAGAACACAAGTGCTCAGGCAATGTACTTACGTAACTCCATGCCCTTATCAAATGCTTTCTGCAATTATAGATAAATACACAATGACTGGTTACAAAAACTAAGCAATAAAAATTGAGCCTATAACTTAGGTGACAACCACATATCTGTATTTTCATTATATGGTTTCATTGCATACTTTATATGAATCAGTGACTTATCTCCCATTTAAAGAAAAATATTCTCAGCAAACTCACCTTCCCCAAATTACATAAAGTTTGCAAAATTAAGAGCTCTGTAATTTTTTCAGTCAAAAGAAACCAACTTTTCAGCATGCATAGATGATTAAAAGCAAAGTACAGTAAATATAAACTATAAAAATGAATTATGCATTTCAAAATAACTAGAAGGAAAGAATTAAAAGGTTCGCAGCACAAAGAAATGATAACATTTGACGAGTTAGATGTGTTAACTACCTTGATTTGACTGGTATACATTATAGATGTATACTGAATTATAATACTGTATCCCATCAGAAAGTATACATTTCTGTCAATTAAGAGGGAAAAACTTTAAAAATAAATTTTAAAAAGGTGCCATCATATGCATTTGCTTCATTTCTTTTCATCTTTCTTTTCTTGAATATTTATCTTCCCCTTGCTTAAGATTATTCAATAAAACTAGTTGTAACCTTTCAAACACCATTGTCCACAAGAAGTATTGCTGATCATTTGCAAAGGCTCAGAGGGAAAAAAAAATATCATAATCCTTCTAGACTCAACTCACTACCTTGAGTAATCCATGGGATTATATGCCTATTCAGTTATTTAGGGAGTTAAACCCAGGCTTAGGGATAATAAGAGCTTGCTAAAATGTCCTTTGTCCTCTTACTGGAATACACAGTCTCACACGCAAAAAAAGAGGCAGGAAAAAAGTACAGAAGAGGAAAAATAGTCACACAAAGTGAGAATAACCAGAACTTGCACTCTTGTGTTTTGAGTTAGTCTCTGCTTCCCATACCTTGAAAAGCATCAAATTAAAAGAATGTGACTCAAGACCACAAAAAAAAAGCAACCACATAGATTTACAGGCCTGAGCATAAGTCTACCTAGTTGCACAGCTCCAAGCAGAAGGTTTGTGTTCATTGCAGAGTGGAAAATTTTCAAGTTCTTCCAGGAGCAGCATCTGTTTCTACTGGCCAGTCTTGGTTTGAATTATTTATTACAGTGACCTCAGATTTATCAGATTAACCTTTGGATCACCGCCTAAGAATAACAAATATTTAGAATTTTTTGAGCAGTACAGTAGAATAGAAGAAACTATTTTACCATTGCACTTAGAGCACATTAAAGGCTCAACCCAAAGTAATATTGCTTATCACATTTAATAGGTTTGATCTCTATAGATAGTACAACTGGTCCACAAGATGACACTACAGAGATTAATGTGTTTAAAGATAATTGCTGCAAATTTCTAACTTAAAAACTTCACAATTCCCCACCCCAGTTGTCACACAATATCCACCTTATCAGCCTGTTAATGAGGAATAGAAAAAAGACAGAGTCCCAAATCAAAGCCAGGACTTTAAAAGCTGACAAACAGCTTTCTATGTATCTTTATGATCTGGTAAGCCTCAATAGCTTAAGAAAAATATAAGCGACTTCTTAGAAGTCAAGTTAAAGATAAACTGCATGCCATGAAAAGATTAAATATAGAAGCTTTGGAGGAGATGCATTTCCAAAACACAGCAGAGATGTAGAGAAATATAGTTACATTAATCTCAATAAGTTCTTTTCAGGAATGAAAGGGAAATACAATTTTCTGCATATTTAAGAACTCCATGTGTACTTTCATGGCTTTTGTAGAACACAACAAACCTCCAGTTGATAATAGACAAATTTAGAAAAATCAAGAAGGACCTCATGCTTAGTTGAATATGGATGTCCCTTGACTGGTTGTAGGTTGTGTCCTGGTAAATCCATTTCACATTCAAGATAAAAGTTGAAAATGGTGTAATACACCTAACTCAGAGACCAACAGAGCTCAGCGACACAGGATGCCATAGATATCTGTGTTCATAACAGCATGCCCAAAAGGGAGCCACAGCTCTCAGCCACTGTGAGTTATCTATCTCTGAAGGGCATATTATTTGCCTAGGAGAAGGTCAAACTTTCTTACTGGATGGGGATTACTTTCACACCATGGTGAAGTGTAACAAAATTTTAAAAAGCATCAAGTCAAATCATCCCAAGTGTCTCAGTAAGGGACTTATGTAGCCAGTTTTCACCTTCCTGCATTATGTCACAATATCAGTCCCTACAAGCTCTAAGCATAATGAACCCTGGCAACCCAGTTTTCTGATGCCTGGGCTTCAGGGACACTCCTGATGACACTGGCATGTGTTGGGTGGCACAGGATTGTAGCTTCTTCCAAGTGAAGGCATCACCTCTTCTTTCTCTCATTCTTCTGTTTTCTTGAACTGTTATTTTTGGATAAGGGTCTTTTTTCCATTTATGAACTCTTTGTTTTATTTAAGGCCAGCAAGAACTAAGAGCAATTATTCCCCATTTTTTATTGAAAGGGTCACTTTAACAAACATTAACCACCTGAAATAATGTAGATAAATATTTAAGTTTATTATTAAAAGTTACATGTAAAAAAAAAAAAACAGAATAGAGCTCTAGCAGCTTTTGGAAGCACAAAAAGCAACCAAGAAGAGATGTCCAAGTCTCATAAGATCATTTTTTTTTTCCTAATGGAAACCATTTCGCATGAGTCATATGTAACTTAGCTAGGAGTTTTAAATCTTTAAATCTTAATCCTCTGAATCTCTATGGAGGAGAGTCCTTAAAGGAAAGCATTCCACATTGAACGCCTAAATGGTCTTGTTCAGATTAAAGTATAGCATCAATTATGCATGGCCATTTGAAATTCTGTGTTATGGAGTAAAATTTTCAGAGTCCTTTTAATTCCCAAACTAAACAGTGAACAGAAGAAAAAGTATACCCTGTTCTCTGGGTCTCCTTCCATTTACTGATTGTTCAGTAATATCTCTAGCCATAGGAAAGATGAAATACTTGCAGTCCAATCTATCATTAATTTCTTTATTGGGTGATCACCACTATATGCTGAGCACAATTGAATCCAAACAGGAAACTGAAGACCAAAGCCCCCTTCCACAGCATCCCCAATGGCATCTCAGCCCCAGCAGCAGAACTGGCACAGGAAGGTAGAGTCAGAGATGGACAAAAGCACAAAGAAACTTGACTATGAGAGCAGCTGAGAAGTTGAGGCATTGTGTATTTGAGGATGGCTCAGATATCATCTCTGCATAGCAAATTAAGCTTCCTGACCATCTGAAAGCAGCAGACTGTGTCTGAATGGAAAAGGCTGTGAATTGCAATGGCCACTGTGTGCTCGGCAGTGTGGCTCATTCAACCTGAAATCAACTCAAGCACATGAAGGTAGAAATTAATTCATCATCTCAGTGGCCAACATCCAAACCACCTTCATCTTTGGGGATGATCCCCCAAGATATACAGTGTTGGCAGGATACAGAGTCTTCATTTTTATTGCAAGAGTACAAAGGAAAAGATCACTGGCTTCTCTACGCAATGGCAGCCAAAACATGAGCATATGGTTTATGCCTAGCCAATGAAATGCTGCACTGTGATCCTTAAAGGCAGGATGAACAGAACTATGCCCTCGTTATATGACAGTCTCAAGACTCTATTAGTCATGGCTTTTAAGGTATCTCCTGGTAGGTATCCACTTTCTGGCTGATATTCCAGATATTCCTCTCTGCCTAGAATGAAACTAATTAGGTAAGAGGTAGAGTTAGAGGTAAATGTCATATCTGTCCACAGATGCCCCATATTCGGTCCAGTGATCCTACTGTTCTTTTGACAAATTTCACCATCCCTGTTCATGTGATGTCAAGTTGATTCAGAGACACCTAGCAGGTTGCTGAAGCCTGCTTCTGAGTGTGTTTGTGTGGGTCTTGCTCTCTTTACTCTTTGACACTGCTCCTTGGCTCACTTCTCAACCACTATGGGCTAAGTATCTTTGTTCCACTAGGCTTTGTTCCACTAGGCCATTCCACCATGAGGTCCCTGCCTTGCAGCCATCCATCATGACTGAATCCCCTGGAACCAGAAGCCAAGAGAAACTTTGGACCCTTTCTATTGTGAACGTCAGACATTGCATCTCAGGGACAGGAAGGCTGACTAATAGTTACCTATGGAATCTAGTAAGGAAATGAGTCACAAAGAGATGGGAACGCATGTATTGCAACACATTATAGCATCCCATTAATATGTAAATTTTTTAGTTTTTCCTTATTACTTAAGAAATGAGGAACATTTTAGACAGGGAAATCAGCCAGTTGGGCAAATGTGTTGTTACTTTATCATACAATCCCAGGAAATGATACTTTTTAAATGCTCTGTAAACTCTACTTTCAAAATGAGAATTAAGGGCCAGCCTGATAGCTCATCATACTAAAGCATGTGCTTAGGCAGCGCACAGTTGTTGGGGTTCGATCCCCTGCATGCCCTGCCAACCTCACCCATGAGGCATGCTGAGATGATGATTGAGACTGGGTATGGTGGTGTGTGCCTATAACCCCAGCTCTTGGGAGGCTGTAAACAGAATCACTAGAAGTCCGATCTACATAGTAAGACCCTGTAGACCCTGTAGACCCTATCCTATATACAGAAAAAAAATGAGAATTAATTATCTTATTCCCTATATATGTATGTTATGACAACATTTAGCCTCAAAAAATAGCTTCTTATCAGAGCACAGTGCTATACTTCTGTAATCCCTATCATATAGGAAGCTGAGACAGAAGGATCACAAATTCGGCAGCATGCAAGTGAGACTGTCACACACACACACACACACACACACACACACACACACACACACCTAAAACAGCCAAAAAGTCCTGAACAAAAACAAGCAATCATGGAGGTATCACAAAACTTAATTTCGAAATGCACTACAAAGCCACACTTACCAAAACATCAGGGTGTTGGCCTAAAACAGATACAAAGGCCAATGGTCTATGACAGATGACCCATAAATCTGAAGCCATCTGATTCTCCACAAAGTTGCCAAAAGTGTATTTTGAAGACAAAAACGCCTCTTTAGCAAATAGTGCTGGGACAGAAGATGCTCAAGTAGAAAACTAAAACTAGATTTCTATCTATCTCTCACCCAGAAAAAAATACACAACTTAAAATGGATTGAAGATCTAAAGTAAATCCCAAAAATTTGAAGTGGCTACACAAAAGAGCAGGAGAAACCTGGCAACACACAGGTTCAGCCAGCGACTTCCTCACTAAGCTTCCCAGTAGTTCAGGAAATAATCACAAGAGTCAACAAAGGGGACAGCATCTAACTCAAAAGCTTCTGCACAGCAAAGGAAACAGTAAAGGGAAAAACTAGAGAATGATAGAAAATCCTTGCCAGCTAATCTTCTGACAGAGAATTAATACCAGCAATTCATAAATAACTAAAAGGAAATCCAACGCCAAAAAATAACCTAATCAATAAATAGGCAAATAATGTACAGAGACTTCTCCAAAGAACCACATACAGCCAATAATTTTAAGAAAAAAAGTAAGATATCAGGAAATGCAAATCAAGACTGTGAGACTCCATCTCACCAGTCAGAAGGTCTACACTAACAATACAAAAAGCAATAAAGGCTAATGAGGATATAGGAAAAAAGGAACATTTGTCCACTGTTTATGGAAATGTTCAGGAGTATAACTATTGGGGAAATCAGTATGGAAGGTTTTCAAAAAACTAAAAATAGAAGTACCATTTCATCCAATTATACTTCTCCTCAATATATATTCTAATGAGTAAAATTCAACATACCACAGCATAGCTGTGTCTACTGAAACACAATTTTTAATTCCTAAAATGTGCAAGTAGCCAAGGTGTTTGTGAGTGGATGAATACACAAATAAAATGGGTTGCACCAAAGACACATCATTCAATCCTAGAGAAAAATGAAATCATGTCGTTTGCAGAAAAATGGGTAAACTGAAGATCATCATATTAATGAAATAGACCATATTCACCAAGAAAAATATCTCATTTTCTTTCACATCTGGAATCTAGAAATAAAAGAAAAAGCTGATATAAAACTAGAAAGAAAGCTATTGGAGAAGGAAGAGGAGGAAAAGGAGAAAGAAAAGAAAAAGGAGAAGAAGAAAATGAAGGAAAAGGAGAAGAAAAGGAAGAGGAAGAAGGAGGAGAAGAAGAAGAGGAAGGAGAGGAAGGAGGAGGAGGAAGAGAAGGGGGAGGGGAATGAGGAGGAGGGGGAGGGGAACAGGGGGAGGGGAGGAGGGAGGGAGAGGGAGAAGAGCGGGGAGAAGAAGACCATAGGAGAGGGAAGGGGAGGATAAAGTTCACATGATCAAGATATAGTGTATGCATATATGAAAATATTGCAATGAAACCCCATTTTTCTGCATGGACTTTTAAAAGTCTGGTTCTAAGTACAATAATGGAAGTTGAAGATTAATAAAAATAATAATAATTGAATATGAAATTTGAGAGATAATACTTTCCATTAAATATATCCTGTTAGTAGAGCATTTGCAAACTACTAGAAGTGGATAGATCAATGACAGAAATAGAAGATAAATATATAGATAGATACATATTCACATACAGTCAATGCAATATTGAAAATATTACAATACTGAAAATAGGCCGGCAGGGGCAGTGAGACAGCTAAGCGGTCTAAAGCGCCTGCTTTGGCAAGCTTAGGCAAGTCGCAGGGACCACGGTTGAATACCTGGCACAACACGTCATGCCAGCCCCACCTCCAGGGCAGACTGAGCCAGCCACAAAAGAAAAGAGTGAGAGAGGAAGGAAGGAAGGAAGGAAGGAAGGAAGGAAGGAAGGAAGGAAGGAAGCGGGCTGGGGAGCTAGCTCAGCGGCCTAAGTGCCTGCCTGGAAAGTGCAAGGACCCACGTTCAGTCTTCCTATCACAGGTCATGCCATCCATGGTGCCAGCCAGGCACAAAACTGGGTGTGGTGGTGCACGCCTGTAATCCCAGTGCTGGGAAGGCTGAGACAGGAGATCACTGAGTCCAAGCTCATAGCAAGACACTGTACCAAATAACTAAATAAATAATTTTTAAATAATAATAACATCAGTCTTTCTAGCTGTAGTCACTAGTACATAAACACTAGTGAAAATTTGATGAGTTGTCTAACGTGGAATTTCTGTAGTTTATTTTAAAATAACACAGCACTGAACAATGCCCTCTATAGGAAAAGATTAAGTCACGTCACCTGTTATTAACATCATATAACACACATGTCCGCAGCATTTAATACACCTAAACCGGTAATTACCAGCATTGGCTTACGACACTCCAGGAATCTTCTCTGCTTACTTTCAGGAGTGTCATACAATTGTAAAAACAAAATTAATACCATACCCCTAATTTTGCTAAATGTGCCTTCAGACTGTAAGATAAAGTAGCAGATAATACAGCCACATAAGTAAAAAAATATCATAGCTCAAAAATTTCAGAAAATCAACCCTTTATCTGTAAGAGCAGAGAGAATGATGGCTAAATGTCAGAGAAATTGTCGCTTGAAAAAAATTACTTATCTGGTGTTCCAGCGCCATCCAGTGGCCACTGGTGGTGACCTAGACCAGCAAGGCTCCTGCCACAAAGGAGAGAAGAAAAATACTAAAAGAAAAAAAAAAAAAAAAATCAGGGAGTGGTCAGTTTCCAACCACACTAGGACGACCTTGTCCCAGCATGCACTCTGGCAGACTTTCCCATGCATGGCAAAGCTGCAGAAGCATTTAGACGGGGAAAACTAGATGATTCTAGACACCACAGTTATGTCTACAATGTGTAAAGAATCCAGAGTTCAGTGAAAAATGAGGTCCACAATTCAGACGTCTCACCCCGCATAAGTGAGACCCCAAGACCCACTACTCCTCGGTATTCCTGGGTACCGCACATATCTGAGATTAGAATCGGAGCGTTCGGCCGCCCTTGTGTTTTCCCTGACTGATTCCCGTGACATTGCTTGTGAAATGCTATCTCCCTGGCCCGCAAGTTCAAGGAGAGCAAAATCTCTATCTGTCTGTCTGACAGCTGCATCCCAGCCTCCGGACAGTGTCTGTGCCGTATTATGTTCACGATACGCATTTATTGAATTAATGAAGAAATGTGATTCCTCCAAAAACACATTAGAATTGTGGTTTTCACTCTATGCTCACAAAAGCTGTGCAAATCTAATAAAGCAATCAACTTTTGCCAAATAGGCACATATGATTATATGTATAGGTTTAAGGGGTTCTTGGGCTCTGTGTTGCTCATGGTTAGGGGCTACAGCTTCACAAGTCCTGCCTTAAAACCATCACTAAGACTCATTTCTATGAGGTAGAAATCATAGGTCCATGGGTTCTTTTGCCTGTGTTGCTTCAACTATTCTTATTTAAGATTTTGATCTGAAAGGCCAGAGCTGGCTTTACTGTTAACGGGGATAAAAGTAATGGGAAAAGAATAGATCATCCCTACTAGAAAGTCATATTTAGCGTCAAAAAGTAGACGAGAAGAGCAAAAGAAACAAAAGCGGCTCCATCAGCCACTGCCCCTCTGAGCTCTTTGTAAGGCTGTACCCAAAGTGATCATAACAGAGAAAGTAAGGATGGCAAAGCAGACCAAATGCAGGGACAATAGGGAGATGCCCCAGGTTAGGGCCTGAACACTTCCCCGCAGCATAAGGGTGTGGCTCAGGACAACCTGCCTGCCTCTTCTGTGCCCCTGGCTTTGTGACCCCTGCTCACCTGCTTCTCTGTGGAGAGCTGACTACCGCTCTCCTTCCAGCTTGGCCCTTCTGTGTAGCGATGTGTGACACCCATGGACTTTCCTCCAATCAAGCCACTATTTGCCAACACGCCCTAGTTCGTGGCCTGCTACAAAACATTTTGAGGATGCGGAAATGAATGAGAAGCCACAGAGCTATGTAAATCAACTCATTTGAAATATTCTGAAAAAGTAACTGCACATGAGGGGTACTTAAGAAGGTATATGGCAAAGGCTGGAGAGGACTAGCACGATTAGACGGGTCCCATCTACATAGGTGCATTCGTGCTCCACATTCACTTTTCTCAAAAACAGGATAAAGTTTATGTTTGGAGGTAGATCTGTTATTTTTCTGATATTAAATGCTTAGCTTTTATCTTGAAAGAAGTACAGTCACCCCTCTGTTTCTGTGGGGGATTGGACCCAGGCATGCCCATGAACCCTAAAATTCAGATACTCAATTCCCCTCTATAAAATAGTGTCGTATCAGTGCATAATCCACACATAGTCATGTGTGTGTGTGTGTGTGTGTGTGTGTGTGTGTGTGTTTAATCACGTCTTACTATGACGTCATGCTGGCTTTAAACTCACAGTCATCCTGCCTCAGCCTCCCCAGTGCCAAGATTATAGATGTGTGCCACCACATCCCATTCCTAAATACTTCAGGTCATCCATAGTTTACTTACCATATTGCGTACACACTATGAAAGTCACTGTTATACTGTACTATTCCAAGAATAGTAACAAGAATAAAATATCTACATGTGTTCAGCACAGATACAAGTTCTTCAGAGTAATTTTGCTCTGTGGCTGGCAGGATACACAGAGGCAGACCCCATAATGACGGAGCCCGTCCTGTCATAGTTGGGAACCACCACTGCAGGGTCAACACTTCCTTATACCTTCACTGTGTCATCGAATGAGCTGCATAATTTGAGTCAAAGTAACTTACATATGCTTCTGTGTCCTTTTTACAGGACTAATAGACTAGATGTGGGGCATGTGTCTATAATCTCAGCATTCCAGGAGGCTGAGGCAGAAGGATCTCATATTTGAAATTTTAGCATTTGCTAAAGAAATAGCTCAGTGCCCATGGTTCAATTCTCAAGGCAGGAA